>VXBW01000693.1:96035-111322 GCA_013400375.1 Thinocorus orbignyianus | reverse complement strand
CAGAGTAGAGGGGGAGAATCACCTCCCGTGACCTGCTGCTTACACTTCTTTTGATGCAACCCAGGATACGGTTGGCAATCCACTAATATAAGTTTGAGAAATATATAAACCAAGAAAGATTCCAGATAAGCCAATACCGTTCACTAGAATCTAAACCCAAATGTCTTATCCAGCTCAGTTTGATTTTTTATGAATGACCAAGACCACAGTACTATTACCTTTGTGCCTGCGTGGTGGAGAGAAAAATATTTGGTCTGAACTGAGAAATAATTCATGCAATGTAATGTTGATTGAGTAGTGAATACTTACTAGGTTTTCCTGAATTACTGAATCCTGAATTAATCATATCCTCAAAAGACTATAAACAACACAAGAGCTAGAATGAGACTATTTGCATATGGCTAAGTGTTCAAGACTCAGACAGTGGTTCACCAAGCAGACTTGGATGAAGTACTATGTATGCAATAATCACTAAAAGTAACAGTGAAATCAGCATCAGCAGGCACTAAGAGAACAGTTTAAAATATACATTTTTATAATCTTTTGCAATCTAACTATTTTAATTATTTAATGAGAATTCCAAGTGGGAGGTTAATAAAATTTATCAGTAGGTGTTCTTACCAATGAGCAGAGCTGTGAAGCCTGCACAATGGTCTATCAATAAACTAAGAAGGTTAAAATTTTTCATTAAATTGAAAGCAGAAATGTATGTATTTCAATCCAAAATGCTTATATACAGTAGGCGGATTTCAAGGGCAAACACAGTTGGGGCTGAAAATGTTACAAGTGAGAACTAATTTTCAGCAGAAGCCTGTGGTGCAAAGAGAACCAAAAGTAGAAATCAATCAGTTTTCATAGCAGATAAAAGGTGTCTTCTAAGTCTTCACTGGGGAAATGAGCTAGATGACTTGAAAAAAAATTGGAAAAAAAAAAAAAAACCCATACAATCCCACCCTGCTTTTATTGGCCAAACTGCATACCTCCCACACAAAGGAAATTGATTTTGCGACGCATTTCACTTTCACATGTATATGCTTACACATGTATCACTCTGATAAAAGTTCTTGCAATATGATATGAATCTATATATCAAGCTTGTAGATTAGTGGTTTTTAATTCACAGTGTATTTAGTGACCAAATGCATTTCAGAATAAATGGAAGACGTTTATTAAATTACGTGTTTTGTTCCATGGAAGAGTGATTGCATCTTATTTTTTCATTTATATCTGGGTGTCTCACTCTTTTCTCACGATAAATAATTGTATGTACCATTTTACAGGTGTGATTAGCAGCATATGTCGAAAGTTTATTCAAGATCATGATTTAAAAAATATTTTTTTCTTGTAACTTTAACTTATAAAAAAATAAGCTCAAAGATACAATTCAAATGTTTGGAGTCGGGGTAGATGAAAATGTAGTGAAATAAATATGCATATGCTTTTAGCCTTCAGAGCTCTTACATTACCTTAATAATTCTCCATTACTAAAATATTATTTGCGGAGATGTTAAATGCTTGTGGGAGACTAAGACAGACACTTCATTTTGTTCTCAGGACTCAAATACACTATTAAACAGTGCACTAAGTATTCTCATTTATTCCTGGAAATCAGAACAGGAGAGAAATTAACTGAAAACACCCAAGAAGCAAGGTTGAAATTAGTACTATCAGAAAGTACATAAATGGTCTTTGTTGTTCTCTCATTCTTCTCACTTTTTTTTTTTTTAAGGGCAGTTCTTGCTTGCGCCTGCAACTAAGAGTTAACGTATATGCCATGAGAGAGCTATATCAAAATATTGCATTAGGATGACATTTCAGATTGCTGTACGGCTCTTCTAAAATGATTAAAGCTAATTCTAAGAAATCAGAGTAATAGCTGCTATTAAAAACTGAACTCAACTCCTGGGCTTCCTGGAAAGTTTGACATGACAGATATCTGCAAGACATTAATAACACAGAATAGAAATTAAGAGATCTTGGATCTGTTCCTGGCTGTGATATAAATTATTTGCATTCTCTTGGGAATTGGTCTAAACTTCTGTGTATTTGGGGTAGACTTACATGGAAGGATACAGACTTCTATGAAAGCCTGTTGCACAGGCAAGGCAAATGCCTAACCATCTCAACTTCTAAGGCAGATGTATGCCATTTCCTCACCTATAAAAATGAGAAAAAACACTGCTTCCACATAACCCATGAAAGCCTCCAAAAACATATGCTTCTGCATACATTCAGACTCTTGAGTATATGTATTCCTGTGAACACCATGATAAGGTTTTCCTTTAAAGAGCTTACTGTACCAGTCTGGGAAGACAGCCAGATATGGTGTAAATCTGCACAGTTCAGAGCTGAAACAGCTCGTCAGAGAACTGGAGGAGTGGCTGCCTGCAACCACCGTTGCAGATACGCTTTGTCCATAGCTGAAAAACTGTTGATTGGCCTTTGCAGATATCACAAAGAACACAGGAATAAGGCAGGGCAGTTTCCAAAATAACATACGGATGCATGCATTTTTGCCCTCTGCTGAAATGATTATTGCTTGTAAATTACATTAATTCTACTTTTTCCTATTTGGGAATATTTATACAGGAGGTAATTTTAAGGAAGCCCTTCTCTAATAAGACATAACAAAGTTTTCACAGAAGTGCTCAAAAAAACCCCCCAAAAATCAAAGCAGAAGAGCTGAAATTATTTTCTTTGCCTTCTTGTAAGTGTTGTCCTAAAATTAACGGCATTTTAACAGGTGCACTGGCACTGGATTTGTTCCTTTAAGTGTTCCCTTCTAAACAGCATCTCCTCTCAACTTCTGATAACCTTATTACATATTTTGAGTGTGTGATTTTCACAAACTTCTGAGCCAAGACACAGCTATAATAACAGAGAAGCAACTTTACAGATGGATGTTATTAGAATAATGGTTGCAGCACAAGTTCTCCCTTTCATTGTGAACGTGACTTAATTTGGGGAAAATATTTGTTCTGCCTTCAGAGAAGACAGAAATAACAGTTATTCTTGCACCATTACTCTGCTCTGGTGGCTGTGGCATTTAGTGGTTACAATAGAGCATCAGCCAAATTTTTTTTCTAATTTTCAGACAGAATATTTCTCCATTGCCTATGTATTAGAAAATGGTAATGAATTTTGAGTCACTAACAAATCTTCTTACAACATCTACCTATCCTTTCCATATACTGCTCTTTACAATGAGCATCCATTCCACTAATCTGTAAAAATCTTTTATAAAAAGATGCATAACACCCGTTTCCTGACAAAGAATCAGATGTATAATACCAAAGGTATGCAAGTTTAACAAACCACTCAACCTTATTAAGCAGTCCTTCCTGATCTCCCATGCTGCACACCAGTGGAACAGATTCAATCCTTGAATCTTGACTCTTTCTCTCCCTGTTATCACTGGTGGGTAGAGAGAATACAGTCTTTCTGACAGTGCAAAAAGGTTTTCAGTCTGAAATACAAAGTTAGCAGAGATCAAACAGCTGCAAGCTGAAAAAATTAGATAAGCTCGGTTTCTAACAGAGTTAAAATCACAGTAAACAATTTCCTAGGGGCATGACAACAACCGAAATCCCTAGAGTCATTATCTTCTTGTGGATGTACTTGGACTACACAGGAAGTTATTGTCCCGATGAAAAAATTTCTCTGTGAAATTATATAGCCTCTGCATAGCAGGAAGTTGTCAACATTATCAAATTGCTCACTCTGACATGAATAATAAATCTATGATTCCACAAAAACAGTTCAGCTAAGTCACTTATATTTTCCTGTGTTTTATGAAGAACAGATTTTCTCTTACTTTGTGCTGTGGTGTAAAATGCTCCATTGAAAAGTTCTGCTCTAACAAAAACAAGCATTTTCATTACCATGTTGAAAGTTGTATTGTAAGCAAGGAAATCAGCCAACAGACAGATTGCACAATTTATATCCTCTGAACACAGGCAATGATATCCTTGTACTGCCATTGTTTTGGGATAAGGACTCTACATAAGCAGCATGGTGTGTTGGGGGCAGCGCCACCCACAACACTTCACTTAACAATGGAATCTGTGGGAATCCAGCATTCCACCCATTTATTCAAACTGAGTCTTGGGAGCTGTACTGAGTAGGGTAATTTTATTTTACTCAGTTACTTCCATAAAAAACACTTCTATAAAGTTTGTCAAGAAAGGAAACAGATTGCAAACATGAAAATTAAATCTACCAAATTTCTTGCAGGGTGGAGAGAGAGAGAACTGATTCTTTTTTGAAAACATGAAGTTAACCATATGAATTTGTAAAATCCTTGCAGTAAGAATTATTCTGTATTTGAAAGTTCTGCCAATTGGGAAAAACAGTGAGAAGAAAGTAGGCAGTGGGAATGGTTTACTTTGCATATCTACTTCCAATTTTATTTAAAAAAATAAATAAAATTCCCTCATCAGGGCCTGATTTTGTGTACACACTACCTTTGAAAATACAGGATTTACTCAGCATTACACCAGTAAGAACATTTTCTGAGATTAAAGGAAGATAAATAGCTTTCAAGTTTCTCTTCAAAACAGAACTCAGCTCTAAACCCCACATTGACAGTGAATCAAATATTTCCCATGGACCAAGAACCTTCACTCATAGGTACTGCAACGAATAACACAGATAATGCAGTAGAGAGGTAGTGGTCACATACTAGTATCACTTTCGTGGTTGTGGATGTGGGAGGGCTTAAGAAAGTGTCTTTACTTACACTGTCTTTTGTACAGTTAAGTTCAATGACCACTCAAACTGAAATTGTTGGTAGTTTTTCATATTACTATTTCTACATCCTTTATTTACTTCCTCTAAATCTATTGCCAACTTCTGACTCTGTTTCAAACTCCAAATTATTTCAGAATGTGACAATCTCATTCCAGAAACTGAAGTTTCATTTCAACAGCTCCATATGCATGCAAGTTCACAAAAGCTTAATGGTTAATTAAGCTGAAAATAACTGGACTAAGTATTTTGGTACGCTTTAAGGCAAACTACCTTCTTGTGCCTTAAAACCCCCTTCAAAAAGAAAGCCAAATACTATGACCAGAAACAGAATTGACCAAAAGCCTCAGGAAAACGTTTTTTGTTGGAGCGTGTGTGGAGGGGTGTGTGTGTGAGTATCATAGTAATTTTTGGTGGTTTATTCTTTCCTTAACCATTGGTATAGTAATTTACTTGCCCATCTGTAGACAAATATCAAAGGACAGGTGAGACGATACAACTGAACAACTTGGTTTTATCTACGGAATCTGGTTAGTCTTTGAATTAACAGCCCGTTTTATCTGCTAACCCCACTCCTTAATCAGACAGTTGTCTCAAAGACAGGCATTATTATACGTCATCTGTTTCTGGACAGGGGAACAAAGTAGTAAACCTTGTCTAAAAGTTTCTTTCATATCGCCAATGTTAATTAAGCATATAAATCAGAAGAGATCTTTTTCAGGAACACAAGGGGGGAAAAGGTCATATAGAACAATGGAAATAACTGATTTTTAACAGTCGCAGGTGAAGAAATTATATTCTGCTCAAAGGAATTGGGGGTTTTATTCATTTTAAAAAATAACAGAAAGTTTTGAAAGAAGGAGTTATTTTGAGGTTTGAAATATATCATAATATTCAATCTGAAAAATACTCTAATTAGTTTTGCTTCTTTTAGTACTTATGGTGAGGAACTTGTGGAACTAATCTTTATTCCCAAAACTACTTCACTTTCAACAAAAAGAGGCACCAAGTTCTAGCACAGCCCTGTTTTTTGTTAATTAAAAAAGAACAACTAGTAATAGCTGTGTTCATCACAGTTTTAAGTTAGATTCAGGAACTGTGAGATGGCCTCTTCAGCTCCTCTGCATTATATATTTTGAAGCCAAGAACAAATCACTCATCTAGCCAAGAACAGATAATAGAGAGCAGAAACGTGTTATTAGATATCCATCATGCTTTAGCATAGCTTTTAGTACCTTAGACACTGCCACTTGTTGGCCCATCTTCAATATTTTAATCTCAATGTAAACATATTGGAAAATGAAAGAAATCAAAATGGGCTCTTTTATTATTGTATTGTCACTGAGAACATTTGATTAACAGCTGGCCATCTTTAGGTGACTGGCTGCTCTGGCACAGTTCTGCGAAGCCATCTGTAGGTTTCTTTCAGGAGCACAACCACTGGTGTTACTATACCACCTTCCATATAATTTTTGTGTTCTGGAAAACTAATATAATAAAATTCCCAACTATAACACAGACGTCACTATTGATAAAAATAAACAGTGTCTTTTTTCACACATATACAACTCCAGTCAATCCTCAAAACTTCAAGAGCATTCACATTTCTCAAGTATGCCACTTCTCTATCTCATTGAATCATAGAATGGTTAGAGTTCGAAGGGACCTTACAGATCATCAAGTTCCAACCCCCACTAGAGCAGGTTGCTCAAAGCCCCATCCAGCCTGGCCTTAAACACTTCCAGGGATGGGGCATCCACTACTTCTCCAGGCAACCTGTTCCAGTGCCTCACCACCCTCACAGGAAAGAACTTCTTCCTAATATCTAATCTAAATCTCCCCTCTTCCAATTTAAAACTATTACCCCTCGTCCTGTCACTAGACTTCCTGACAAAGAGTCCCTCTCCAGCTCTCCTGTAGGCTCCCTTCAGATACTGGAAGGCTGCTAGGAGGTCTACCTTCAAGAAAAGGGAATTGACTCAAGCATTTCTGCCTCCATGCTGCTCTTTAAAGGCTAAAACAACTATAGATAAGTATTTGCAAGACATAACTGTAGTGAACAGAGAAAAGAAGAGGCTCTTCCCAGGACTAATTCAGACTAGCTTCCTTAAATTGACAACTACTGGGGATGCCTACCAGAATATTCTTAAAGTCACAAAAGCTAATGGTCACAGAGTTCAATTCTGATCTTCTTTACAGCACCTACTCTTAACAATAAGACATTATACACCATAAATTCTCCCACACTCAAATATGCATTTGAAATTTAGACAATAGTTTTCTTTAAGGTGAACTAAAGAAATCATGAATGCTCAGGTTCATTTTCATCTTCTAAACTTAAAATATTGTTTCTGATAAATTCTGATAACTGATAAAAGTACCTATATGCAAATTGGTATTTTAAAATTAATCCAGTTTAAACAGAGGTTGTGTGTTAGCCTTATTACTTATCTCAAAAATATTTCTAACAGCCCTGTTTAGCAACTATTGCTCTCTGTAAGATGCTCCAAGAAGTCAGCAGCCTTTTGACAGCAGATAGTAAGTTGCATAATGAATCTGAAGAGAGTTTTCAGTTCCTATATATAGCAACGACTATGCCCTTTATAAAGTTATTATTACTTCATACTCATTGAGACTAGCAGCCAGAAGTTAAACACACATTAGAATTCAATTCACGTTGCTCAGTCAATGTAGTTTTGTTATTTTATGCTAAAACTGACATAAATTTCCATTAGAAGTCCCAATGCCACACTAACTTATCTTAAATTTACTTAAAAGAAGAATACAATTACAATACATCTTTCCAGTTAAAGCATTTTTTGTGAGGCTAAAGATGCTTAATTACAGCAGAAAAGTTGAGGGGCTGACATATCTTGAATAAGGTAAGCAACTATTCAAATTAGACAGTTCTTGAAATTTTAGCAGCTTATAGCTGATTATCAGTTGTGAGCACACTATCTATCTAAACTCATTCAGCATTTTAAGGAAGGATTTGTTCTGTCTAGGTAACGGAGAGAAAAATCAAATCGTATCCAGTTACAAGCCTAACATTCTGACATTGAAATGCAAACACATACTTAATATATTTTCCCCCCTTCTGTTTTCTACACATACTTACTTGTGTTTATGCAGGCACCCTTATAAGAGTTTTGACTTCAAATTAAAAAAAAAAAAAAAAGGGGAAAAAATAGTATTCCTCAATGCCTACAGAAACAAGTATTTAGAAGCTGTATTTGTACTGTACAAGCACTCTTAAATACTTTCTAGCTTTTGTATTGACTAACTTTAAACAAAAGGCTTCACTCCTTTATTTGCAGTGCTTCCTAAAACTGTCATCTGAAACAGGAAAGCCATGCATAACATGAAGGACATTTTTAAGCTTAATAAATGACATTTTAAAGTCAGACTTTCATCCTTCTAGTACACCACAAGTGACCTTCCATGTAATAAAAGAACTTGAAGAAATCATACTTGCCTCCCAACAATGAAAGTTTATTTCACTTCTTTCTGTCCTGCCCTAGTATGAGAAAGTAAAAAATTAATACCAGTATCGAGTAATAAGTATTGCTGTATAATGACCATAAATACTCTATTTGACCTAAGGATCATCAGTAACTGAGTTTCTAGAGAACTGAGACCTTCAGCAAGGCTCATTGATCTTTAAATATCCTTGTTGCAAAATAAGATGAGGAATCCCATAACAATATTTTTTGCTCTACCTGTTTTGTGATAAGATACATGGCTTCTAAACTGTAACCTTAAAAAAATCTCACTATATTCTCTTAGCTGTTTTAAATACATGCCAGTATAAATATCTTTAAGATGTTTGTCCAAAGTCAGAAAATACAACACAAATTTTTAGTGGGCTGTATAGGAACCTTAAGGCATAAATAACATACTAATTTGCCATTGCATGGCCATTGTGATTTCTGTGTTAGATAACTAGTAATATTATAGTATCCCTTCAGGGTACTGTGCAGTGCTGTACACCTCTAAAAGTGGAATATTACTTTGTTTAGTGCTTAGATCAATCTATATTCAGGAAACATAAAAAAAAAAAAAAAAAAAGGGTTTGTATACTTGCAAACACAAGTGTGCAACTGCCCCAGTGCCAGGACAAGGGCAGCAAGGAGAACTTTCTTTCTAGAGAACTATTTTATCATGTAGGAATAGGACAGGCCAGTTTTGCAATCCAAAAGGAACTCCTGAAGGCTTGGAAAGATCAGCTGTGTGATGTTCTTCCTATGAGTCTGGCACCCAGAGCTCATGTGCCATGCGGGGAGGCAGCTAAGAGATGGTTGCTCCTTGTTTCCAGACCCCTCAGGTTGAGCAGCTCCAGAGAGGGGAGGCAGAGACATCTTGTTCACCTTTCCCTCCCTTCATCCCACTGAAACACTCTGCCATTGCCACTCCTCTTTCTCGACTGCAGTAAAAGAATTAATTTAGGCTGGAAAGGACAGAAAGAGAAAGGGGAGAGGATCCATGTTTCCTGCATGTGCTGCCATTTCCAAAACATCAGGAAGAGTGAAGGGTTTGTACAAAGTCAAAAACTGCAGCTGCCAAAACAGCTACCAATGTGGAGCCTTGTTAACACTATCTTTTTGTGCCCTCTACAACAAAATTCACATAGAAAAGAGGTACAGCACCCGAGGTTGGCAGCCTGCTGGCTGAAGCCCAGTGTTTCAAAATTCATTCCTGGATGTGGGCTTCATTCCCCAATGTTTCAATCAACAATTACTTGGGTTTGGCTGTGTTGAGCCTACAGACTATATCAAACGATTGTTGTGGCTAATGTAGGATCAAACATTTCTAAGCCTACAGCACAATTAATACAATGGCTTCTGCAACAGGGATCAATAACTTCCATCAATATTATTTCTGCAAAATGTTAATGATATGAATGACATTAAGCCAAATTGATCCAAACAAAAATAAACACTTGATATTAATATATGGGCTATATTCAGTCCCTGCTGTTGCTATAGTAAAGGAAAAAGATCAATTCAAGCATTCCCAAATAATAAGCTACTAACAATCAGAGATGTCCTTTGTCAGCTATTTTGCTTTGGAGAAATACCATGCAGAATGATTTTGTCGTTTGTTTGTATTCACATTTAAGAAAAAGGTAGTTGACACATACAACAAGCATAGGAAGCTAACTTGAAAAAATACCCCAACATGGCAACAGGGGAACGAGGTTTTCCTCAAAACTTTAGAAGTTTTGTGTGTTACTTCCCCCAGACTAATTTCATCATAAATGTGATTGCTGTCATATGGCAACAGTTAAAGGTCCTTGAAAGCTTGTCTCAGTTTCCCCACCCCACCCCAAGATCAATGTTTGAGATATTCTAGAGGCATGACAGGCTTTCAATATTAAGGAGCAGTTATTTTCCATTAGGCTCCTTCACTCCACAGTGTTTCCTGATTGGCTGCTTTTTCTCATCACCAAGATTTTTCGAAAGCTTACAAACAGTTGAAAAGGAATGTGGTATGCATATTTGTGTCTCCTGCACACTCCAAAATCTGAGCAAATCCACAAAGGTTCACAATAAGATAGTTGCGGAATCAAAGGTATGAGTCAAGAAAACTTAGTGCTGGTTTTGTCAAAAACAAACCTTGAGTTACAGTGGTGTCTCTCAATTATTTTCTCCATGAAATTATGGAGGTAAACTGAAAGACTATTTGCTTAATGTTCAAAATTAACTTCAGCATTGTCAGATAAAAGCGTCCATAAGGATGATAAAACATTATCATGAGAAGGCATTATAAAATCATCATTTTCACTATCATAACACAAGATCTCAATAATGAAAAATAAAGATCTTACTTTATTATGCTAAAGTAAACATTGCAACAAAGTAAATGACAACTAGCATGCAATAGTACATAATTTATCTGCAATTATTTACACTGGGGTCATTATTACATTATCCAAGAGTCTGAACAACACTCCCTACATACACATGACATCTACTGTAACCCATTCCCAATTTTATATTTAAAAGTACTAGCTGGTGGAAGGGAGTGGGAAAGGCAAATTATCTTTTGAATATATAAATATCCCTAAAAAGAGCTGTGCTCTCATATACATCTATTTTGCCTGGTTTATGTCCAGAAATGTGACATTACACATTCAATATTTTAGCTGCAGAAGAAAGGTTGCAACAACATTACATTAGCATAACCAATCTCAAGTTAACTGGGGAAAAAAAAAAAAAGAAAAAAGAAAGAAAAAACCCAACCCCAAAACTATTTAAAAAAAGAAAATGGAAAGAAAGCATACCACAAGGAAAGAATAAAAAGGAGAAGACGTATTACTACGGTCTGAATAATGTCACATTCCATTATTGATTAAAATGATTTTACCATGACATTTCATTCATCAGATTCCATTTCTCATTACACACAAACCCTGAATATTTATCAAGCTTACATGAGGCTTTTCTTCTCGTCAAGCGATGTATTTCCTCTCTCCCTTTAAAAGCTAGGTTATATTATGTTGAAGGGTCTATACCGTCTTTGAACTCTCTCCTTCTCACACATGACCTTACAACCATGACTTTTTATCTCATTATAATGGATGCTATTAAGTATTTATATCTAGCAAGGTGATTTCAATGGCTCATCCTTTTTAAACAATCCTGTGACCATTTTCAGTTAGCAGGAAATAAAGACGTTTTATTCAATCAAGATCTACCTGCTACCACACAGTACTAATATTCTTTATAGTCAGGACACTTAAGACCTCCTCTATGCGCAATTCTAATAAAGTTTTGATTGTTAGGGATCAAGTTCTCCAATCCTCAAACATCTAGTATTCACATTAATTTCAAGGAATGATTTTAGATTTTTACAGAATGTGGGCTCAATACCTTCATTGAAAAAACAGGTTAAACCTGAAATGCATTACCCTGTTACGGATGTCTAGGGAAAGTCAAGGGTAGCTGCAAGTATGTAAGAAGTCTGTTCTAGATTAAGTAAGTCTTTGTAACCACCCTTTAAAAATGAGATATACTGCATATTAATGTTCAGTATTTATGGAAAAACATGTGAAACTATTTAAAAAACAAAACAAAACAAAAAAGACATTAAACATGGCAAAAAGTAGTGCCTTGTGTTTCTGAATTCTGTACCAGTAAGCCTTCCCCAAAAACTCATACAGTGAAAGTATACACAATACAAATAAAAGCATGCAAAACCTCCCCACCGATATATTGCAGCTCATGAAAAAGCTTCTATTTATTTCATTAGTTTTTTGACCAAATTTAATAGGATTAGCAACAAAACCATTTCAATTTATGGAAGTTACCCAGAAGGCAAAGTACTGCCTACTCTTAATTCTAAACACAATGGCTGCTTTATCTCCACATTATTATACATACCAGCAAACTTCATCACTACAAGTGTTTGCAGAACTTCATCAAAACCCCTCCACTTCTTGTTTTCCTAGAGACTAACACATGTATGATCCTCTCAATTATAATCCTTAAAACAATTCACAACTCAGAATTACTCCATTCATACAGAATATACTGACTACAAAGGAAATCTCTTGACTAAAAAAACCCCACTCCAAGTCAAAAACATCCAAAGTTTAACTTGTATTAATTAAATTATTAACTATTTCAACTTTCAGACACATCTTTGTCTTTTCTAAACAACATTTCCTATTTCAGAATTTATAAATGCCAAATGACATAGGATTTTTTCCTATTTTTTTGTGTCTACAGTTTTGGTAAAGAATAAAACCAAAATAAAATTTAAAAATTCAGTGCATTTTGCCAGCTTCTAAGGTTTCCCAACCGAAAAAAAAAAACCAAAACCAAACCCCCCAAAAAATCATAGCTGGAGTATAATACAACATACAGAAAGCAGATGGCATGTAAGCACACGTAAAAGATATTGCACAAGTATCTGACACTAACAGCTACTTTACTTCCACTCTCAAGAACTAAAACAATCAGTTGTAGGAAACCGGCTGCAGTAAAGCATTGGTCGATAAAAGCAATCGTGCCAGCTAAATTGTAGCTGAAGTCAGTGGCAAAATTATTTTTATTTTTAAAGCAGTGACATACCAGTGAAAACATTCCACTGAAGATGAAGAGTCAGGGAAGTATCTATAAAGCAGATCCATCTGGAAGAGCAGCTGAAATAGTGAACAGAATGAATTTCCCACTTTTAGGTGTCTTGCATAATTTCTTAACCCTTGCCCTTAGATTTCAACAGATCCCTTCAGCTTAAGGCTTCCACTATTTCACTAGCAGCTCTAGACAAGTACTTTTAAAAAGGAGGTCCAGTTGCTTAAACCTTTCTTAGATAAATAAAATCGAGCCATCTCCCCCACATAGAGTACTTCTGTTCTGCTTAATCTTTACCTTTCTCTTTGGCTGTCTTTTGGATTTCATCTGTTGATATTGCACTTTATGCCTTCAAAATAGAAATTATTTGTGTGCTGATGCATATTTATGAGAAACAGCAATGTGTAAGAACTCAAGCTGCGAGGAAGTCTTTACCCTGAGATCCCTATAGTCCCTCAAATCTCTCCTCAGCTGTTGCAAACCCACAGGAGACCTATTTGTTTATGGAAGTATGCCAGGTGTTTCTCTTTCATAAATATTTAATTAATCAATCTTGCGAGGAAAAAATTACAGCCTGCACAACACTCACAGTAAAGAATATGCGTTAGCTGTCTTGTTTTTTTTCCCCCTCAGAATCTGATTAGTTATGTCATTTGTAAAAGAAAGCCAATCTTTTGTATTTCTAACAGGGAAACAGAGCACAGTGGTTTTGGGGGAGATATTTGTATTAAATAAGACACAGAAAAAAGGGACTAATCAAAACAATAGCTCTTCTATTAACAGAAAGGGTGTGTCACAGTTTGGTAGATTTGAAAATAAATATTTTTTTGTAATTTATCATGAAGAAGAATCAGTTAAAAGGGTTACATTTACACAAAATCTGCTTGCCTAGGTATCAGGTCACCTCACAGAGTCCTGCTATATGGCCAGCTGATGCCTTCTGAGATCTGAAACCCTCTTCCCGCCTTTCACCCATGAGAACCTATGGATTGCATCTCAGTAGCCATAAGCCACAGTAAACATGAATTCATTTGTAAAGAAGAAAAAAACCCAAACCACTGTCCCAGGCTTTTTTGAAAAAAAAAAAAAAAAAGAAAGAAAAAGAAACACCTCAACTTCACTGGGGTCAGACTTTCATCTCTGTAAATTGTCACTCATCATTACTTAGTAATTAATTAAAAAAACCCTCCAACAAGCGATGTATTTTGGATTTAGCAAAACCTACTATTTTAGCTCAGCTGGAAGACAGAAGGTGGAATAGTCAACTTGAGTGATAGACTGAGAGTGAATTTTATTCCTCCTGTGCAAACTAACTTAAACCTTAACTCTCTAGCAAAGATCTTCCCTTTATCAGTTTCAGCTTCTCACTGAAGTTTAAAAGCGTAACATTCCAACACATGATATGTTTATGTATTAGTAATGAAATTAATATATTACATACACATCCATCATACTAATTTTGTATACAATATGTCATACCAGGATTCCTTATTGCCCTCTGCTCTTTTGTTCTTTGAATATCGCAAACTAACATTTTTCTTTTATGTAGAGCTATAAATCATTGGTCATTACAGATGTGTTAAGCATCTCTTCTTTACTTGTTTATTGTGATCTCCTATAAAACCTCAGACAAGTATATCTCTATAAAAATTATGACACAGATAGCTGTGCAATTGTAGAGCTCTAAAACACATGTGGTAGGTGACACAGAGTGTAGGGATGGAAGAAATTCCCAGAGACCAATCAGAGCATATCTCTTACTCTTGCAGGACACTTTGTTATTCTTCCACCTATTTAATTTCTGTACCCATTTGTGTATTCTGTACACTGTCAAACAGTTTCATCTAGGAAGATTCAATATATTATTCAATTATGGTAATATCTTTCTAGTTTTTAAGTCTTCTTATTAAAATCCTTGAATACCTAATACCAGAAAACATAATATTAGGAATATTATTTCTGTCTGACTCAATTGACACTTCATCATTTGAAAGAACATCTTCTCACAATCCTTACTGACCTTGGTAAGTCATGACATAGAAATTGGGAGAAGCACGCAAAACTGTATCGAACGTCAGCTAATAAGGAAATGTTTTTACAGCTAAGTAAAGATAACAGTGACAACATACATCTAAGCTAAGGAATTCAATAACTGTATTTATATAGACATTTAGTCATAAATTGACGGTTTAAACAGATGATCACAGAAGCAAAGAATGGTTTGAGTTAGGAGGGACCTTACAGATAATCTAGTTCCAACCCCCCTGCGATGGGCAGGGACACCTCCCACTGCAGAAAGTTACTCAAAGCCCCATCCAGTCTGGCCTCAAACACCTCCACAGATGGGGCATCCACAGCTTCCCTAGGAAACCTGTTCAAGTGTCTCATCACCCTCACAGTAAAGAATTTCTTCCTAATATCTAATTTAAATCTCCCCTCTTTCAGTTTAAAACAATCACCCCT
>VXBW01000693.1:30924-95968 GCA_013400375.1 Thinocorus orbignyianus | reverse complement strand
TTAAGTACTGGAAGGCTGCTCTGAGGTCTCCCTGGAGCCTTCTCTTCTCCAGGCTGAGCAACCTCAACTCCCTCAGCCTGTCTTCACAGTAGACAGGCTTCAACTGTCTTCAACTCTCTCAGCCTGTCTTCCAGCCCTCTGATCACCTTGGTGGCCCTCCTTTGGACTCGCTCCAACAGGTCCATGTGCTTCTTTTGTTGGGGGTCCCGGAGCTGGAAGCACTACTCCAGGTGGGGTCTCACAAGACCAGAGTAGAGGGGCAGAATCACCTCCTTTGTCCTGCTGGGCATGCTTCTTTTGATGCATCCCAGGATGTTGTTGGCTTTCTGGGCTGCCAGTGTGCACTGTTAGCTCATGTTGAGCTTCTCATCCACCAACACCCTTAAGTCTTTCTACCCAAGGCTGCCCTCAATCCACTCTATACTCAGCCTGTATTTGTGCTTGAGACTGTCCCAACCCACATGCAGGATCCTGTGCTTTGGTTTTACAAAGGTATACATTATTTAACTATGATTAATATTAAGATCCATGTTGGGGATTGAACTAATGCTGTTTGACAGTAGTATATTTCAGCTCTGTTGTACATTTTGCAGAAATGGCTCACCACAGTATGGATTTGGCTCATGGTTAGGCTATTCAGCTTGTAAAAACTTGCATTTAAGAAATTCTTGGTTTTGTTTACTTACACAGAATTTACATCAATTCAGGCTGATATTTCTCCTCACAATGTTTCAGTTACATGAGAAAAGAGTAAAATTTTCTATTTTAATTTAAACATGGCAAATCATTTTGTGTCATTTAAAAATCCAACACATCCTTAGAACAGCAGGTTTCTAAAACCAAGATTTGCCTGTTTGCAATAATCTCAAATTCGTGAATGCACTTTTCTTGTAATTTTTACTCGGGTGTCATTCCTGCTTTTCTGGATTATTATTTTTATACACATTATAGAATCATAGAATCATAGGATGGTTAGAGTTGGAAAGGACCTTAAAGATCATCAAGTTCCAACCCCCCTGCCATGTGCAAGGACACCTCTCCCTAGAGCAGGTTGCTCAAAGCCCCATCCAACTTGGCCTTAAACACTTCCAGGGATGGGGCATCAACAGCTTCCCTGGGCAACCTGTTCCAGTGCCTCACCACCCTTCACAGGAAAGAACTTCTTCCTAATATCTAATCTAAATCTCCTCTCTTCCAATTTAAAACCATTACCCCTCGTCCTGTCACTAGACTTCCTGACAGAGTCCCTCTCCAGCTCTCCTTGTAGGCTCCCTCCAGATACTGGAAGGCTGCTATCAGGTCTCCCCGAAGCCTTCTCTTCTCCAAGCTGAACAGCCCCAATTCTCTCAGCCTGTCCTCATAGGAGAGGTGCTCCATCCCTCTAATCATCTTGGTGGCCCTGCGCTGGACCTGTTCCAACATTTCGATGTCCTTTCTATCATTCTTTTTTCTTTCTTTCTTTTCTTGCCACACAAGCTTTACACACTGTAAATGAAGGAATATGTATTTCTTTTCTTTTTATCTCCAGTCATAGCCCATAAAAAATAAACATGCAGAGGCAAAATTTCAAACTTGAAAAACCAATATCAGTCATCTAAGTCATCTAAAGTCAACCATGAACTATGAAAATAAGCCTATTATTTTGTAATTCCTTTCTACTTTATAAAAAGTCACAGTGTACAGTACAAAACTCTGCATTATATAACACAGACACCTATTAAATAGACACCCTTCATACTTCAAAGCTGATTTCAGTGTATTAACTGATTTCAGTGTTTCCTCAAGTAATTTTTGAAGGACCATCAAAGACAAAAAGATGGTGGCAAAACAACTGGAAGTAAGATGAAATGCTTACATCAGCTGGTGACATCTTTAACCTGAAACATCTGACTGGACAGAATACCTTATTTTTCACATAAATTTTCCTTGCATCTATGTAACACAAATATAAATGTAAAATGCAAAACGTAAAAATATCTAAGGAAATACTTTTACAAGCCCTTCTTCATTTACAACTCTTTGCCTCACATTTATACCCCCATGTTTTGTGCAAAATATAAACACATTAAATTCATGGAGACAAACTATAATATGAAAATTAAAGGAGAAATCATAGCTAAGACATTATCTTAAAAAAAACCCACAAGACCAAAAATGACAATATGTATGTAGACCTTTATGACATTGACATTATGTAAACTGAAGTGTTCCCTTTAGGTTATCAAAGGTTTTGTGAGAGATATTTGTTGAGACATTTGTCATGAACTGCCTCAGAAGCCTGAAATTTCCTTATTGCGTATTTATCCATGCTGCAAACCACCATCCTTCACTTCACCAACCTCTATTCTTCCCTCTGCATCTCATCCAGAATATATTTGGAATAGAGGTTAGGCCAAACACAAATGCTGACAGGGTTTTTCAATGGCAGACAATGCAATATTTAGTACTGACTGAGTTTGCTGACGAAAAGGGTACCTGTAGTGTTACAAACCTTATTACAAGTTGTCAGTCTTACTAGAAAAGCATGGGCATGTTTATGTTCACATCTAACCATGTTAATTTAAAGGAGTCACATAAGAATAGGAAAGGTTATTTGGTGACATATGGGATCAGTTTCCTTAATTGTTATTCCCTCTTTGACTTCATGCTTCTTGACCTTTTACAGCTATCCCAAGAGGAAACCAATGTGATCTCAAAGAAATATTCAGGCATTGTTATATCATTACTTTGTAGCTCAACTACGTAAGGATTCAGTTACTGTATCTACATGGTTGGGATTTCTTAAGGGAACTTTTGTTATTGAATATAACTTCTGCAGAAATTTCTGTAAAGTTAATATTGTTAACTGAAATATGGCCTGGGAATAATATATTAAAATATCAATTCCTTCTGGAAAAGGCCAACAATATCAAGCTGCTTAACATAAATGTTCACAGATAAATATCTGTCTGACATCACTTCAGCAGCAATTACCATCTCAAAGGATGCAGTTGTATTACCTTGCTCCCCAACAGAAAAATTACAAGGTAAGTCTTAGAGCGAAAATTATCTGTTATTGAAAAATAACCCACTTCTGCCAAAAGCCTGAGCTAGTCACTTAACCTCCCTGCTTGTCCTGCCATCATTTCCCCTACATCCCAGTGGAACTCACTTGGACCTCTCAGCTCCTTCTTGCCTCTAACTGTTACTCTTATAGAAAGGTAAAGACAATTTCCTGATCAGTGAAAACACTGGAGGATCCTAAATTTAGATGACTGGAGAAGACCGGTTCCCTGGCAACCAAGGTTCTTGCTGAGGTTCAACAGTATGTGACAGAGCAAATACTCCAAGGAAAGGGTCTCCTCTCAAGCAGCGCACTCATGATCCCTTTTTTGTCAATGTGACCAGTGAAAAAATGCGCCCACTAACATCCCTCTTCACTGGGGTTTGTCCTCTGCTCAGATGGTTTCTTTCAGAATTGCATTTTTTAAGATACATTTTGACCACAGTGATGCATGAGCACATTGAATTTCAAAGTACATATCTCTTAAAGATTTTTCTCCCTCTGTCAAACTGGACTGAAGTTCGAAATTTACAGGGCCTAGAGACAGAGAGGAGGGACTGTATTCTGACAGACAGGTCCATTGATTCATATATATCTCTATATATTTATATATCAGACACCATAAAGTTAGCTCAGACATCTAAGTAGACTAGTGTTAGTAATATGTTGCTAAGACAGGGTGCTTCTTATGCGAATTTTTGTAACCTGTGCTGTGCATAATACTATAGTACAAAGGGACTCACTTTACATCTGTTTCCATAATTGTCAATACTGCATTTCTGCAATATAGTGTAAGCATGACCCAGAATAGAAAGCAAGACATTAGCAGATGGGACAAGCCCTTGGTGATTGGGATATCTACACTAATGGGCCTCACATGTATGGTTCAGATTCATACCAACCCATTACTTTATAGCCACCCTACGCTCAACCTAACAAAGACGAAATTTCTCCCCAGTGGGAGATCCCAAAAAGAAGTAAAGATTCACAAAAACAAAGATATGAACTTGGCTACAGAGCTGGGGAACTCACACACCTCCTCTATATATCACACAATCTCTTGCTCCTCAAGGTAAGGGTTTACTTCTAAATACAGTTTTCATTCACATAAGATAAGCTACATTCAGTCTTAAAACAAACAAGGATGGAGAAATATGATTTGAAGAACTGAATGTCTCATCTTGTTCAAACTGTTGATAGACATTCAGGAAAGACTTCTTATTTTGTTTCTAGTCTTAGATGTGACACATGATTCGGTGGAAAAAATCTCCAACTGGATCACTTGCGCTCATGAAATTGTTTCTGGGTGTTAGTAGCAAAATTTTAAAACACATATTTCATTGGAAAACATAATTTTTGCAGAGATAATGTAAACATACTATAACCATATATGTTGTTGTAACCACATAAATTAGAGAACTTCTACACTTCTTGTCCAACATTAAAGAAGTACTCAAGAAGTATTCTTCTGTCGTACAATTCTTAAGAGGTACTAACTGCTTCAGTTACCCTAGCTCTTATTTAGCATTTATAACATAATTATTTTTTCCTGTATGCTAAAGGGTAATGTAATAAAAATAATACAATCTATCTTATAGTATTTTTTTTGACTTGTCGCTGACCAGGATCAGACTCAGGATAGAACTCAAGGTATCTTATTCTTCCTCCAAACATAAGAATCTCTACCAAAAAAAAAACCCTATCATATACGAAAAATTTCGTATAAATGAGCATTAATGAACTGAATGTTGTTGTCGGTATTGTCATTGGTCTTCATAACTATCAAGTAAACAGTACTACCCTCTCAAAATACTAGTTTCAGAGTCAATTCTACCTATCCTCAACTGAGATTTTCTTTGTAACTAGAACAGTAAAAACTATCTTTTTATTAGGAAAAGTTGATTATTTTTTTTTCCAATAGCTATAGAATGCATATTTTCTGAATCTCTGTAAAAGATTAATGATAGTTATAAAAAGCAAAGCTTACTGATCTGTTATATGACAGACAGCAGCAAATAAAAAAGCAGATTCAGGACTATTAACATGTATAATTATATTCATTCATTCCTTTTAAAATTGCTTAAAGCTCAGCTGGATTTAATATTTCCTTCAATCAACAACATGCAGGATGTGCAGAAGAATAAATTATGATTAAAATATAGACAATATGAAGCAAAGAGATGTAGACCATTAATTTAATTCATGACATTTTCAACACCACTTTTATGAAAGTCATGGATTTTATTCAAATGGACTTTATAGAGCTTTTGAAGTAAGCAGTCTTTGAAGTTCCTTCTTTATTTGTTGTTACACTTACCATGAAATGTCAAAGAAAAAATGGTTTATTACTATCAGAGGTGCTTTATTATTCATTTTAGGGGGATTATCAAAATGAGAATCTCTATCCAAGGACAGATTTATCAGGTCATAAATTTTGCACATTATTTTGATAATAAAAATTGGCATTGTAATTATCTGTTTTCCCCAGATACTTCCTCAGGAGGAATAAAAGCTGACAAAAACTCCACTTTCTTATGGAAGTTTGACTTAGCCTACATTCATTTTTCCTGCATGATGAGGCATATAAATTGTTAAAAAAAGGCTTGAGAATCACATGTTCATTACCTATGAAGTAGTCTCTGTTATTACAGGAGCTAGAATAAATTTACAGAAACATTTTGAAATTAAAAGAATGCTTACTATCACTATTAAGAGGTTTGTGAATTGTATTCATCATATGATAGTTAAAAGAGTCAATAAGGGTTGATCACAAGCAATAAAACCCAAAATCTAAGTAATTATCTGTTTAGGCGAAAATGACCCATTTATAGAATGGTTTAGTAGAGGAAATATTAGAATGAAAGAAGATACCACTACACTTGAAAGAATATTTTATATCTCACTTTTTCTCCAGCCTCAAAGGACAGAGATGTAGGATTTTATCATTTTCTTTCCAAGATTGGTATATCGTTATTAGGAGAGGAACATAAGGAAGATCACTCTTTACTAGCTCCCTTATAGCAAGGACATATTCATGATATTAACATTACCGAATTTTGGCTTTGGACCCATATGTATAGTTTATACGCATGCCTAAGCACAGAAAACAGCACATGTGTACGCTAGATGTACTCATACAAAATTATACGGCTAATACTCCCAGTCCAATACAGTAAAGACTCCCACAGCACTGAACAGGGGAGGAGAAGGTGGGGAGAAATCCTTAATAACCTACAAATATGTAACTTGCAGGTGGAACACTGCTTCTGAAAACAAACAAACAAACAAAAAAAAAAGGTAGTTAAGAATCCTGAACTTTAGTCATTCTGAGCAAAACTATATTCTGCTGAAAAGTTATGTCATTAAATAAAGCATTTTATAACATTGAAAGTGCCAGCGTCATAGCCATGCTATTGCAACCTGGTTAGCAGAATACTTACTCTTCTCTTCTAAAAATAAAATTTTTGGTTTTGCTTTCTTTAGGAAAAGGATTGTATGGCTATGGAGTGTGCACTTTATACATGTGTTTCTATGCTCTCTATTGAAGTTTCCTAGATCCAAGCAGAAAAATGAGATTAACTCCCTGTTCAGGTTTTTCCAAGAACTGATACACACCAGGATCAGAAGGCAATGTCTGAAAGAATGTCCTCAAAAGAATGTTATACATGTAAATGTTTAAGAAAAATAAGAGGATCGGACATTTCCATTAAATGGAAATGCTATTAAGTGCAGGAGTACTATTTATCTTTTGGTGTCCCAGACTCAAAACAGACCCCCTCTCACATCATAACAGAAAATGATGACACAAGTTGTTCTACAAAATGTTTCAAGGACTCCTTAGAAAAAAACCCAAACCAAAACCCCAAACAAACCCAAACCAAATCGCTTTCCAGCCTCTTTTCAAAA
The DNA here is from genome assembly GCA_013400375.1 of Thinocorus orbignyianus. Classification (NCBI taxonomy): domain Eukaryota; kingdom Metazoa; phylum Chordata; class Aves; order Ciconiiformes; family Thinocoridae; genus Thinocorus; species Thinocorus orbignyianus. The sequence goes on along the minus strand of VXBW01000693.1, from coordinate 89,019 downwards.
TTAAATGTACTGGGGATTGTCCCAGAAAGCTCTGCAGACTTTTGCCATTCTTGGGTAGAAACATGAGTAGGAAAGTTTCAGAAGTGAGATGTAAGTCCAGAGCTTAAAACTTCTTGAAGAAGTCACGCTTTTAGATGTGGAAACTCAAAATATTCAGAAAGCCAGGCATCTTAAAGCCTAGCAAAACTTTGAATCTCAATCCTTAGAAAAACTTGTGGGCAACAAGTAAAAATATTGTGGTTTCCCCAGTCTTTAGCAATTCAAGTTTTTTGATTAATAGCTGAAAAATGTTAAGGTAGACTCCCAGATGACATATGGAATATTTACAACTGGTACAGAGCACATTTCATAAAGGATGGTTTGGTGCCTTATGCAGAGATCAGAACTAGAATGTGATGGTGAGCAGAAAAATGCTTAATTTCAGAAGACCGCTCTGTGATATTGGCTGTATAAAACACCAGCCCTGAGGTTGCCTGAACTGCTGCTTGCCAACTACAGCTCCCATGTGAGGACAGAACCCGTCTAATATCGTCCTGAAAAAAGCTGCGCAAAAGTCAGTAGGCTTTTGGAAATTGTTGGCTGATGAATTTCTTTTATCTTTTTTTAATTTAAATTTTTAATAATAAAAAGAAAGAGAGGTATGGTCAGTCTTGAGTCTCATGAGAGGACTACACAGTATCTCAGTCTTTGTTTTTCATTGTATGGGCTCTAGGGATGAATGACTGCATCTGTGGTGCAGCAAGAATATGTGGTCCCCTTCTCAGTCAAAGGTGGTTTAGTCCCATCTCTTTTTGGAAATCTGTGGGAGTTTAGTGTTTACATCAGTCAGATACTTTATAAATATTTACCACTGATTTAAGATATTAAAATAAATACTACGTTGCATTAACCAGATTCAGAAAGTAGCTATTCCATTCTCCTATGCCAAATGGATGTCAGTCATTATGAACAATAGATCAACGGCCTCTTTTGGCTCTAAATGAAAGAAACATTCTGGAGTTGTTTCTAATTAGGACACCATAAGTTAAATGCACTGCTGACAGTCAGTCTTGCAGATTTACAGGGTCTTCCATACTGACAGTGAAGATGAAGGTGCAGAAAAGTACGTGTTACAGTAAAGACAGTCAACAGTGCTTTTTATATGGCAAAAAATAAACCCCTTTTGTCTCAGAAAATATTCTGTCTAGGCTTACCATATGCTTGCAAACTTCCTGGTGAAATCAATAGAAATATTTCTGATGCAGGGTTCTGTACATGAAAAAAACCCCAGGTTGCCTCAATTAGATGTATGAAAAACAAGCACATGGATGTGGTGAGTGAGTGTATACGTATTTTCTGTTGTAAAACTTCTCTCTTGATTTGGAAGGTTTTGATCTCTGAAGTTTCAGATGTGTCATTATAAAGTCATAGAAAAACTGAACAGAAATTCTCCAAACAACGCAGGGTCTGTGATTTGGGTTCAAATCTATATCTCCCAATATACTTAGTGTTGATCTTCAGACAAACAATTCTGTCTTCCCACCACTGCCTGAAATTTCACTGGGGACGGGGAATAGGAAGGAAAACAAACATCCCAAATGTTAAGTTACAAAGCACTCAAGAGACCTCCAGTTGAAACTTTAGCAAACATGTTGTTTGCGAACATTTACTTTTGGCAATATGTAAAAATGCTAGTTTTGGTATATGAATTCTGAAATTAAAACTTAACTTGAAATGTGCATAAATGGAATTTTATATCATGTTTGTTATCCACTAAATAATTCATTGTTCCATTTTATACATGCAGCCTTTAATTAACTTACTGACTCAGAAGCATGATACTACTAATCCATTCATTTCCCCAAGCCCACAGAAAAGTATAAAACATGTGTGGGCACAAGCAAAAGATTGGGAGATTATTAAGAAGGAATTTTTAATCAGAAACCCTCAGACAGCTGGATCCTTTTCTCCCAGCTATGAAGACCAGATTGAAAAGTGATTGATAACACCTGTTAACTACTGGATTTTTCCCGAAGCTGTTGAGTCATAAGCTTGTACAACTTTTTCAGAAATATTAGTCACAACAACTCAAACCAAATAATAATAATTTTGAGCAACAACAATTTTTTTAATTAGCTGTGTGTATCAAATACTTCATTTTAGCTCGACTGGAAAATATAGTTAGCAAAATAACCCTTAATACAAGATGTAGAACTTCTATTTGTTCTAAAATACATACTTACGTGTGTATACATATACATGTACATCTGAAGAGGACATATGTAGACCCACCTCATCTACTTACTTATCTGTTGTTTTGTTTTACTTTGTGCCTTCCTCTTCTGGGAAGGACAGTTTTTTTCACCAATGAAATACAGGACAAAGGGAAAAATATCCATTGGAAACCTCATTGGCTTCCAACAGTATCCAAATATACGATAACAGCACATAAAAATGATACACTAATTGATTTTTTTGGAATAAAAAAAGAACTATTAGGAACTGTTACAATGCCATTCCAGTAGCTAATTTTCCTTTTTCTTGTTTCAGACAGGGTAGTCCATTTTGCTTGAACATCTTTTTTCACCATTTTATATAGATGTAAATTTCATTTATGTCTATATTGCCTTCTTTTAACAAAACAAGACTTTTAATAAAAAATCATCAGTAACTGTTTTTTTGTGGACATACACTATAGGAGTTAGAGACAGATGTAATTCCTCCATTTTCTCCCTTGATCCTAGTCTACATAATTAAGTATCAGACTAGATGATCCCTTAGGTCTGCTCATTATTCCAGTCTATTTAATACCAGCATATCACTCTGGGATAGGTCACCGTGCTCTTACAGGCCTTAAAACTTATAGGTTAAAAGATTTACAGGGTAACTGAAGTTGTGACCCCCTCTAAGGGAAGGGGCATGAAAGAAAGGATAAGTCAGAGAAATGTGGCTTAAGTGCAGCACTGGAGCTATAACCCCTGAAGTTATTTAAGCTTTTGTCTTTTACCAGCTTCCACACAGTCCCTGCTGGGTGAAAACTCCAGTTGGCCTAAAAGACTTAATCACCTCTGGCTGGATGAGTATTAGCAGTTCATTTGCATAAGTACTTGTCATTATCATTAAGTGTGTTTGCTTTCAGATATATTTAAGTCCACATTAACTCCTTCTTGTCTGACATTAAGATCTTTCAAATTGGCAGTGGCTGCATTGTATTTCCGCTGAACTAGTCTCCTACTTAAGACACATCTAGGACAGCTGTATTATTTGATTACTCATCTAAAGGAAACTATTCCATCTACTGAATGAAAAATTTAAGACACATAATTTCTGTTCAAAGTCAAGATGTGGTCACACAGAAGTGAAAATACAGACTTTAAAGCATAATACGGTAATAGTAAATGGGGTGGAGTAACCTATTGGCCAGAGCACCTCCCTAGGTCTCAGAAAACTGTAGTTGTAATCATAGTTTCACATGGATTTGACGGTTACTCTTCAACTAATCAAAAACTAGGTAAGAGCAACAAGAAAAAATAAAGTGCTTGCAGCTCAATGTAAAGCCAGATCCCAGGATGAGACATCCAGACACTCCAAAAGAGGCACACATTTACCAGGAAAACTCAGGAGGTTGTAATAAGCCTGTAAATTTGATTCATTGCATGGGTTTACTTTCCCTGTCATAGTATGGCCGAACTGCTGAGTACACTTGCTTCTCTCCTTCATTGTGGCTGGCTTCATGCACCCCACCGTGGACACTGTGGGGAGGTAGCAGCTCAGGAAGAAGAATCAAAGACCTAACATCAGGACTGCAGTGCTACTGTCTAGGGTTGGCAATCCCACCCTTTCCCAAAATTTGAGCACCTCTGTCCTTTGTGGTAATCCTGAGCATGGACTATGTCAAGCATTTCTCTCCTTTTGTCCCAGAACATGAATGTTTTGGACTTTTTAAACCAAAGGCAGCTGCCCTTATAAGGCAAGGACACTGAAGCCAAGGGAATGGAAGATGCTCCACAAGACAGGGAGAGGCATTATTTGCCTGCTGGTAAATAACCAGCAGGAGAGAACTGCCTCTAAGGCTTACTTTCTGGATTTCTATACATTTTAAATTGGTGAAAACAGAAGTAATGTTGAGACCTAGAACAAATCCAGAACCTCTCATGAACATGAAGTATCTGTTAAACTAAAGAATCAATTCCCTTTCACTTAGTCTCCTTCAGGGCATGTCACTCCCAAGAGCCCCTTTTTCTACCTTATTTTAGAAAGCATCCATCTTGAAAAAACTTATTACTCTGGATAGAGACCATTTTCAGAAGGAAAGAAGGATTTTAACTGAAAGAGAGGTTAAACCTTAGTGCTTCACTTCCTAGTAAAGCAGCCTAACAATTAAGCTCCTGATAAAGAACTTACGGACTATTAGCAGTGGTTTTACTTTAAAAATATTTAAACATAATTTTGAACGAAAAATACCTAAAATTTATTTAAAATAAATATTTTCTAAGATACAAATTTCATAACATGCTCCAGAAATGTTTGAAGTTTATGTATCTGATGAGTATTTAGGTATGAATCTGTGTAGTTTCTGAGTTAGTTTTGCAGAAATAGAGACTGGGTCAGTTCTAAGCCTGCTACATAGTATTTAACTTACTACCTGAAAAGGACTAAAAAGAAACTTAAAAGAGAACTTCTTAGTGAGATTAGACATCTCTAAGCGTTTTGTCTCAACATCTGAGCAGGTTTTTTGGACTACAGCTTTTATTGCAGGTGTCATATCCCCAGTTCATGTTTCCAATATAACTGCTTAGATTTCTTTGCTCTCTGGCAATGAACAGAATAGTACGGAGCTTATTTCTATAATGGATACAAAGTAATATTTCAGAATATTTCCTTATACCTCTTTAAGTCAATGGTGAAACTATTCCTTACAGATTCCTGAGAACCTGGGTTACAAAAACCTGCTATGATTGTTAACTCAAGGAGTTTTCTTTTGTTGCAATGACAAATGCTGTGGTAATGATAGCCTCAGGCTTCCCTGGGTAAAAGTTAGGCAACAAACATCTTGAAAACTTTTCTTGCATTCTCATAGCATGAGACTTTAGGCAAAAAGACTAATATCATCTGTCGTTATATCAAACTAACATATTATATATTCAGGTCACATTAATAATTAATAACCTGCATATGGTATAAACCACAATTTTTTGCATTTATTATTTTTCTTGAGAATAACGTGAACTGTATTTTGCACACAGCTTTATTTATATTTTCTTGTAAACTACATACCAACACATGTTTATGCACTGGGAATGGATGTTTTTAATAAAAATTAGTGACATTAAGGATTCTTAACTCATTTTTTCCTGCAGTTTCACTCTTAGAACTCTTTTAGAACAAGAAGAATGACACCCCTGAATAATGTTGTGAGTTTTTTTAATATTCTTTCCTCCCTGCTGCAACATTCATCACAGAAACTAAAGTTGGAGGGCAAAGGAAAACAGACTTGTTTAGAAATCTTAAATGGGTAAAGTAAACAATGTGAACAGTATTTGGTAGAAAGCTACGAGGGAGAATTGTAATCTTTGGAGGAGTTTTATCAATGTCTGAATTGGGTGTAATATTGATTGGCAAGTTTTCACATGCTTATGAAAAATGAAAGAGTGAAGTCCTGACCTCTTACAATATTTTCCTACAAGCAGAAAGTCTGAATATATCCTTCTGCTTACATTAATGTACACTAGGTCATGCATGCTTTCAACAATTCATATTAAATCCAAGTTAAATCTGCATGTACTTGTGATAAGCTTTTAAACCTGTAAACAACATTCATCAGCATATTCACAGCTGAAATTCATTTTGCACCTTTTCCACTAACCCTCTGTTTCAAGGGTCTTGTAGAAATAATTTCCTGATAATGTAGAAATGTCAGTCATATTTCCCAAATTTTTAAGTAAGGCATAGTCACCTCACTCTCTGAAAATATTACAAAATATATTTTTAAAGCAGGAGGGATTTAACATTCCTAAGTCTAAACTGAACATAGTGAAAAATAACACTGGGCCAGATAAATTGCCAGCACTAACCACCTTCGGTAACCGATGTGCATGAATATTTCTGCCATTTTTGATATAATCTAAACTAGTCAACTGCATCAAATGTAACTATGAATGTGAGATTTATCAAAGATTCTCAATTAGATTATTTTTTATTTTAAAATAACAAAGGAAATGTTTACATTTTTCTGTTGTAAATATGAAGAGTGGGATTGCTGAATACAAGTGTATCTGACGGAAAGTAGTGTATTTGAAGCCATGATATTCAGAATAGAAGGCAGGTAGTTTTTTGGTTTGTTTCATTTTATTTTATTCTATTTTACAGGTAAGATACTTGGCCACATCACTATACACATAAGAGACACGGCCTACAGCTCACTATACCCAGGTAAACAGTCTAAAACACAAAACAGAAGACAGTTTAAAGTTACAGTACATTTTTTACTTCATGTCTATAGTCATTAGGTTAAGTGTTTTGGAAAAGAAAATTCTAAACTATGAAGTGTATTAATTACCAATAGGTTTCTCTCCAGAATGCTTATGCACTTCAGCCTCTATGCACTTCAGGATAATAATTACAAAAGCTATTTTCTAGACAACAATACTAAAATAAAAACAAAAACAAAGCACCATTAAGTAAATGGGTTTTTACCTAATAGCAGTTAACTCCAGTCATTAGGTAAACTATATTAATACACATGACTCCTTATGTCAATAATTTAATATTCCCCAAAATAATTTACACAAACACAGATAAGGATTTAAGAAAATAGAAGGAGGAATTATTCTAATGCTCTCTGAGTCAATAAAGGAGTCCTGTGAAGGCAGCTCCAGTAGTTAGTTACAAACACAAGGCTGGGGTAGTCACGCATGGATTTCCAGAGGGAGAAGGGAGCTTTAGGTCTCCATAATTAGCATCATCAAGTGCCACAAATCATAATGACAACTGCCAAGTTTATGAACTAGGAACTGGAATTAAGGCCCCCAAATTTGGACCTTGCTGCCATTAAATATCAAATTCAGACTCCTAAGTACTGATGATATGTGCCATTAGATATCAAGTTTATATTCATAAATGATAAGGACACACATGGAATAATTAATACCAGTGAAAGACCAGGTCTGTAGACCTGTCCATGTTGTCTAAATAAATTCTTAGAATAAATTAAAATTAATACTATGTTGTCCATTTTCTAACGCACAGTGTGGAATGATAATGGCTTTCATTTTCTCTTAAAAAAACTGCACGGCAACTGAGAATAGAGTGCAGCTGTAAATTACCATTCTTACTGTCTTTCTAAGTTAAGTGCTGTATTACAATTTATTTCAAAAATCATTACATATTTATTGAGAAAAAAAATGAGAGAGATGCTCCAATTGCAGCTAGTGCAGAACCAGATAATCTCTAAGGGAAGAGATAAATGTCATACTTCCTACAAATACTTCTTTCTTCTCTTTAGCATCATTGAGATTGCTCCAGCTTAAAATGAATTTTTTTGAGTTTTTATTAAGAACTCCATGAGAAAAAGGTATGTACCAATTAATAGTCTCAGTTTGCAAATTCTGACCCTCTCATTCTGATTCATGCCAAAAAGCTGCAAATAACTACACCATAAAAGTACAACTCCAAAAATGTACTGTTTTTATCCACTTGAAACTTTTGCAAAGGTGTGCAATTCCCTCATTTACTTTAATTAAGAGGCACTATAAATCATACTAATGCTATAAAATTCACTTTGCCAGAATCCTGAGTTTTAACAATTAGGTTTAATTGTTTTTCAACAATTTCCCCTTTAGTATGCATTAAGTACAAACAAATTTTCTCATGCAGCAGAAACTTTTCCATTGCAATGACACTGGGGTTTTTTTGTTTGTTTGTTTGTTTGTGTTTTTTTTTTAATTATTCTTTTAAGGTCTTTTAATTGTCAGTGCAAATATAAGGCCTCTTTCCCTCCATTTATTTGATATCTCTGCGTTATTTATTAGTATAGAATAGAGAATTAATGTGGCATGGCCCAAGCATGATCTAAACGTCTGTTTATTCTTGCTCTTTCTTCAAAACGACAACTTTCATTTATTTGTCTTCCATTCTTAAAAAGTAATGCATGTTTTGCTAACCTCTCAAGTTCTCCATCCAGTAATTAAAGTTTTGGTTTCTAAAGTAACTGAACATGCTGTGCAGAGCTGACACAGTACAACTGACAGCTTTTAGCACAAAGAGGAATGGCACCATACTGATCATAAAAGGTGGTTCTCTCACTCCTTTTTACTGGGGAAAAAAACAACACAACATTATGTTTTCTTCTAACCTGCTTTTGACTTTTCCTGTGGAACTTGTAAATGAAAGAAAACTTAATTTCTCTGATGCAAAACAGATAGTGTGCCATTTGAATCAGAGGGACTGGAAGAATGAATACAGGTGTGTATTAAAATTCAGAGAAACGTCCTCATCTGGGAGTCTACATCTTCCACTTTCTTAGTGCTACATCTTGCACTCATGTCTGAATGTCAGATTTTCCACAGCACAATGACACTTCAAAGCAGCACTTGTCTCTGCTCAAGTAATGTGATGGCAGAATTAAAGAGATGATCCACAATCTGGTGTAAACTAGAGCTCATTAAAAATAAGAACATTCTCCATAAATTTAAGGTGAAAAGATATCTTTTATCAGGCTTTAAAATTTGCATTAGTCTTACAGGAAGGCAGCATCTGAGGTGTTAAGTAAGATGGTAGCTGTTTGGACATGCATGATAACATTCTCTGACCCTGCTTCCACTAACACATGTGGGACCATGTGTACGAACATGCCTCAATCTTATGGCAATACAGAGAAAATCACCCCGCAGAAACTGATAATTGTCACAGGGGTGATGATACAGAACCTAAAATTTTATTCAAGGTGATTGCCTCTAAGAGTAACCATTCAAAGAAACCACAAGAAAAGTAAATTTTCATGCAGTTCTGAGAAAAGCACAGTGCCTCTGGTTCAAGGTGAAGTTACTGGAGAAATGTTCTGAAATACTCTAACTGCTGTTATCTTCAAAGAAGTAAGCAAACAAAAAATTCGAGATAGTATATTAAAATTCAAAGAAGGGAAGAATACAAGAATAAGAAATCTTATTAAAAGTAGATTGAAAAGAGCCAATTAGATAAGATGCTTGTAAAGGGCATGGAGGCTATCTGAAAACATAGCATTCATAGAATCACAGAATCAACGAATGGTTAGAGTTGGAAGGGATCATAAAGATCATTGACTTCCAACCCCCCTGCCACAGGCAGGGACACCTCCCACTAGAGGAGGTTGCTCAAAGCCCCACCCAGCCTGGCCTTGAACCCCCAGGGATGGGGTTTCCACAACTTCTCTGGGCAACCTGTTCCAGTGTCTCACCACCCTCACAATAAATAATTTCTTTCTAGTATCTAATCTAAATCTCCCCTCTGTCGAATTAAAACCATCACCCCCCGCGTCCTGTTTCTACACTCCCTGATAAGGAGTCCCTCTCCAGCTGTCAGGGTGTCTCCCACCACGATGCATCACCACTTCTCTCAGTGCTGCTCTGTGGCTCAGGCCTAGCCAGCTCAGGCCCCTGGCTTGTCATAGATCCTGGCACATCCTCTGCAGCTCAGGTTCTGACCAGAGTCATCCCTCTCAGGCGAGAACCCTCCAGCCTTCACTGTCAGAGGATCCCTATACTTCACAAACCCATAAATACAAATCATGCCTGCTCCCCCTTGGTTACACCTTGGAGTCAGAGGCTCTCCTTCTACTGAGGGTCTCCGAGAAGACCCAGTCTATTTCCTTCTTGTCACCTCCAGTGCTGTGCCCTTATTCTACAGCACCTCTGCAGTCTATCCGCTTAGCCTCGGTACCAAAGTCAGGAAGAATGGAGAAGTGACATCAGGACAGCTTCAGCAAAGTCTGTGGAAGAACATGTCCTACTTCTATACCAAGGAAATCAATAAAAAGCATTATAAAAGATTAGACTTACTGGATGAAAAGATAAATTTAATATATTAGGGAAGCAATAGCCACCAGCTTTTATGGAAGGAAATAAATCTTTAAAAATCTACTAGAATTCTTCGGGCAAAGTAACTGTGCATAGATGAGTGTGATGAGGGCAATATAGAGTGCATGGATTTCCATGTCACTTTTGACAAAGTCTCTCATTAAAAATACCTGCAGAAAATAAACTATGAAAGAGAAAAGTATAGCCAGGTCATGAATTGGTAGAGGTTTAAACATAAGAAACAAAATAACAGTATTTACTGTGAGCAGAAGCATACTACTGCAAGAGCCCTGCAGAGCTTTTACGTAAAGGCATCTTAATGTTCCACATGTCCATAATTAATCTGGAAAGGAGAGTGGATAGGGAGATGAACAAACTGGTACTTATCAATGGTGGGTCTATACTAAAATGAACTATTCAAAGTCACAAAATGTTTTTACGATTCTGGATCTAAGTAAGAAAGCTGTAAATGTAATAGAAATGTGCAGGAAAACCACCCCAGTTTCTACCTCCCAGAAAATAAGTTTTGAAGATCTTGTGAATATTTATAAATACCAACCACTTTACTTTTCATTTGCAGTCTGAAGTAGCATATAATATTAGGAAAAGAATGAAGAACAAACAAAAAGTTCATACCAATGGATAAATCTCTTTAATATATGAATTTTAAGTACTGCATATTGCTCTGGTAGCCCGATTCAAAAAAAGGACATGGAAGTAATACAAGAAATAGCAAGAAGGGCTAAATAAAAGGATAAATAGGTTAAAATATTTAAGTCTTTTTAACTTTTTAGGAAAGAGGTAACTTTCAGAAAAAGAGTAAGAGATATCTGGCTGTATTGGCACAATTAAAAAAAAAAAGATAAAATTTAAAAGGTGAGTAAGTATGAGAGATTTTCTCCTCCTCAAAATGCAACTAGGGGCATCAAAACAAGTTATCACAGAGCTGTCTGGAAAAAAGAAAGGACGGTACTTTTTGCAGAGAATATATAATTAAGCTGTGGAGCCGTTTTACCACAGGATGTATGGGACGCCAGAAACCTGATGTCTTCATAAGTACTTAAAGAAATTTACATAAAGGTTTGTGAATAGTATAAAATACAAATAGGGATAATTCCACTTCAGGTATGAATTTCCACTTCAGGAAAGATTGTAACAAGTATAGTCAGAACGTTATAGCACAGGAAGTATCATTTTGTTTTTATACTCTTTCCTTAATCATCTATTAATGGCCACATGCAAAAGAGGAGGCCAGTCTAACTGGACCTTCAGCTGAAGCCAGTACAGCTGTTCATATACTCTTTAAAATTAGAAATGAACCAATTCCGTAAAGTTCAAAATCCTGTAATATCCCAAAGTTCTCATTAAGATAGTTCATTATGGATTAGCTTGAAGACTGCAGAGAAGAAAGAATAATAACAATTCTGCTGTAACAAGCATACTTTATAATTTTCTAAAGAAGAAAACAAAACCTTTAATTAGTAGCAGCAGGGAACGTTGGATGTAAATTGAAGTTCTTTTCTTCCCCTGAACAAGTGGGAATGTATAAAGCCAAACAACTGACTCATTCTGATCTATATTTTTTTTTGAAAACTGTGAAACTCTTCTGGCAGCTTTCCATCCATACCTGCATTCCTAATTACCAAGGTGAATATGTAAAACTTGCTTTATCTAGTCTTTACCTTTAAAACAGCATTTTCTCACTGGATTTCAGCTAAACACAGCTGGAAACTCTAGATAAAGGCAGACATTTCTGATAGAGACTAAAGTGTCTCTCAGATGTTCCCTCAAATGTGCTAAAAAAGCTACAAACCGAGTCACTTCCACAGTAATGGGATTAGAAATAGCCTGCAGGGAAGCATGTGCCAAATGGTGCCAACTAGCAAGGATTATAACAAAAAACTGTGACATTATAAAAATACCTCAGAGTGAGGCTCTGGGTGGTGGAATTGCAACTTGCCAGCTCAAAAGAATGTGCCTCATTAAAATGACACGAGTATACTGAAGCAGTGATTTGTGCAGAAACACGATCCTCCTGATAGCTGAGTATCTAATCTTTTTCAAAAACCTTGTCAGTTAACCATCAAATTAATAAATGTCAATTATAGCTGAAAGGAAAAAAAACCAAAAAAAAAAGGATGGTAAGAGGGCATCGTGTGGAAAAGAAGGAAGGGAGAGGTGGGAAGGGATCAAGCTTTAAAAGTTTGGGGCTCTTTAAAACTTCAGACATAAGGAAAAAATCACATTGCAATATACAGCAGACATTGAGAACAAGCAACCTGTTTAACCTTGTAGTCAGTCACAGAAAACATTTGGAGACAATGTGTTCAAACTAGATTTTACGTTTCCAGAGTATTTCAAAGGAGCTGAAAGCCCTTGTCTGATGGGGACTGCAATAAGTGTTGTGGGTGTTCAGCATTTCTGAATTATTTGTTTTGCACATAAAGCTAGAAAACACTGCTTAGGGCACTGTTGCCCTAAACTGCCTTACCTATATAGTATTAAAGCTATGTAGGAGTTTGACCCCTGCTTCAGACAGGTTTGTATCCTGTATAATACCATTACTCCTACAACTCAAACCAAAAGAGTTGTTGAGATTTTGAAATCTGAAAGCTGTTTTCAGGCAACAGTCACTGTCTGGAAAAGTAATTGGCACAATCCTCACCTAAGAAAGCAAAAATTAATCAGCAGATATAGTAGCACAAACTTTGGATGAGCAGCTATTCTCTTTCCACATGGAAGAAGGCAGATTGGGTGTAAATAGGAACAAGCTGTCCCTCACCAGATACACATCTACATGAAGGCATTTAGTTCTGAAATACCTGGGTCCTCTCCTCAGCACCTTTGGACACAACAAAGATTGAAGGAGAGGAATCTTTTGGTTTCAGTGAACTCTTTCCTTTCCTAGAAAGAGAGGGGCTGTATCCTGTTTCTGTTGTGAATAACGGGTAAGATAGGGAGAAGGAAAGAAGAGAAGTAAACTGAAGAAAAATACGTAAGAATTCTAGCTCATGCCAATGTGTATTACGATATTCCTTTCACTTTTGCAAGAAAATTTCTGGTTTAGGATGACCAGTGTGCTTTTCATATATCACCATACTGTATTTCCTGAATTTAAAAAGGAATGCCACTGTCTCATTCTTGTCTCTTCAATCACAAAAATAATTTGAAACAAAATCTTCACGGAATCACCTCTTGAGATTGTCTAGTGTAACCTCTCTGCTCAAGCGAGATCACCCAGAGCCAGCTGCCCAGGAACATGTTGAGACTGCTTTTGACTTCAAGGGTGGAGATTCCACAGGCACTGTGGGCAACCTGTGCCAGTGCTTTGTCACCCTCACCATAAAGCACTGTTTCCTGATGTTCAGAGAGAGCACGCTATGTTTCAGCTTGTGCTCCTTGCCTCAGTGGTGCTGGGCACCACTGAAAAGAGGCTGGGTCTGTCCACTTTGCACACTCCCTTCAGGTACTTACAAACATTAATAAGGTCCTCCCAAGCCTTCTCTGCTATAGGCTGACCAATTTCAGCTTGTTCAGCCGTTCTTTATACAAAACATGCTCCGGTCTCTCAATCATTTTTGTGGCTGTTTCCTGGACTTCACTATGTCCCTGTTTCTCTTTTACCGGGGAGCCCAAGCACTGGACACACCACTCCAGATATGTCTCACCAGTGCTGAAGAGAGGGGAAGGGTCACCTTCCTTGACTTGCTGGCAATGTTCTTCCTAATGCAGCCCAGTATACAACTTTCTTTGTGGCAAGGGCACATTGCTGGCTCACATTCAACTTGGTATTGACCAAGGTGTTGACCCCAAGGGCCTTTTCTGCAAAGCTGCCTTGCAGATGCTTGGCCCCCAATATATACTGGTGCACAGGGTTGTTCCTTCATGAGTGCAGGAGTTGGTACTTCGTTGAACTTTTTGCTGTTCCTGTCAGCCTGTTTCTCCAGTCTGCCAAGGTCCCTCTGGATGGCAGCATGACCTGCAGCCACTCCTCCCAGTTTTGCGTCATCAGCAAACTTGCTGAGGGTACAACCTGCCCCTTCTTCTAGATCGTTACTGAAGATGCTAAATATAAGTGGATCTAGTATTGACCTCTACATTACACCACTGGCCTCCAACTAGACTATGCTACTGATCATCATCCTCAGGGCCTGGCTTTTCAGCCAGTTTTCATCCACCTTGCTCCTCATCCAGCCCATACATCAACAGCTTGTCTATGAGGATCTTATGGGAGGCAGCACCAAAGGCCTTCCTGAAGTCCAGGTAGACAACATCCACGAGTCTCCCCTAGTCCACCAGGGCCAGTCATTTCATCATAGAAATTGATGAAGTTGGCCAAGCATGAAATTTAAATGTAAAGCAAAATATGTACATGAAAAAACAAGGGGGCTAGTTCTTGAAAGGCTTGTGAAAAATTTAATATACTAAGTCTTGAGTCAATAAAGAATATACTTACTTATTTTCTTTAAAGCCTCTTTTCTATCCCAAGAAAACACACTGACGTAATATTATTCAAACCAGAGGTGAGTAAGAGCCTTTGAATGCTAGTTGGAATTATAAATGAGTACAATCTAAGATCTGAAAATACTTCAAGATGAGTTATTTGGATTTAAAATATATTCCTAGAATTTTGCACTTTTTTGAACAACTCGGAAACACCTGATAATTCTTTGTTGTATATATATTATTTTTATCAGAGTTTCAGAAGTCTCTTTACTGCATTATTTAAGACTCACTGTTCATTTAGTGTAATAAAATATCAGAATTATAAAGATAAATCAAATCAAAATCTATGCTGAGAAGAAATTCAGTACAATATAATTTGAGCTAGAAGTACTGAGCTCCTCTGAGTACCCAAACCACTAAAAAAACCCCCCAATAAAAAATCCCTAAAGTAAAAAAACAAGCAGTCAAATTCAAACAAAAAAGGAAACAATCTAAAAGACCCCATGCAATGAAATGCAGTAAACCAGAGTGTGGATGACATGTCCAAGTCTGCATCAGAAATTAAAAAAATAAAGGTTACCATGGACAGGACCTCAGTCTTGCACCTGAATCAGTCAACAGAACTACAATCTGCTTGTTAATCACAGAATACCACTGAGAGTAACAACTGATATATAGATTAATTTCCCCCCCAAAAAATAGGATAGAATGGCTTTGCTGCATGTTTTATTCAGTATTAGATTTTTTTTTTAGTTTTAAAATACACACTGTAATCAATGCAAAACTCATGTCTTCTTTTGGGTCTTGCCACTGGTTCTTCTTCTATTTCTCTTCCAACCAAGGTCTGGCTGAATCTTCAAAATGATGGTGTTTGGGATCAGATTAATTTATTTTATTAAATACTTTGTAGTTTATTCTTTCCACCTTGGTAAACATGCTTACTGCATTCTCTATATCCATGCTGGCATTCCCTATATCCATGGTATTATCTTATTTTGTTTCTTTTAACATTGTCTGCTTCTAACCTGTTTTGCAATTAACATCAGCCACATTAGGCAGTTCTATTTATTGCAACTCTTTGTCATGGATTCAGATCAAACTTAAAACATAGGTGAATAAATCCTGAGAGCCAGAAGGTAAACTCAGCCTATGTTTAAGATCTTAATAAGCAAAGAACAATGTAGAATTCCTGCTGCAGTCATCAGGCAGCTACATATAAAGTCATATAATTAATTTAGCATTCCGAGGATATATTTAGGACCTGACAATGCCTTTTGGTTTTATTTTTAAATCTTTTTATTCTGCTTAATATATGTTGCAGCACTAGCTATCTGTGATTCGTCTAAGCTTCCTGGTTTTCTTTTCCTTTAGTTAATCTTACCAGAAAAGTCAAGCTCAATCAGTAGCTTTGAGAATTCAAGTGAAATATTGAGGTGCATTAATTTCTCAAAATACCATACATATTGACATACACGCCATTCAATATCGATTTTTTTTAAAAAAGCTAAACACCTCCTTTTCATAAAAGCTGTTCAGTACTTTTCTGCTTATTTACTTGAAAGTTTCAACTCAGTAGATATAATATGGAATACTGTAAATTCCATTTACCAACATGTAAGTGCCCTTACATTAGATCCTGTTCCTTCATCTGCAGAAACATATGTGATGAGGCTGTATGCATCCCAACTCCAATGCACTGCAGTTTCTTCTTAGAATATCCTCAGTGGGCGCACTGTGTTAAAGGCAGCCAACTGCATTATTGCACTGGTCCCATTCATTTCAAAGTCATCTGTTCCCTAATGTACTTTGTCTAAATATTTTATGAAATAGATGTCAGGCATCTTAACTGGCTTTTGTTCTCCCTGTTGTTCTATGATTAAATACTTCCTCGCTAAACTCCAAGGGGAAATAAGCCTTTAAATTTATGTTTGAAATAAAGTCATAAAGTTTGAGTGCAAGTCACTTGCCAGTCTTCCATTCAGGTGCTTCAAGGCATATCCTGTGCATTGTTAGGAAGAAAATTCAGGGCATTGACTGACTTCAGCAGAGCTGTGGCAGTTTACATCAGCCTCCCAGGAAGGATGGCAACTAGAGATTTCACAAGCATCTTTATTTTGAAATAATCACATTCTGTAGCTAAGACCATCTAGACCTTTTCATTCTCAAGCTGTCAAGCATCTAAAATGGACTGAGAAATTCTGTATCTTATTTTTACATGAACAACATATAGAAGTGTCTTTGTACTAAAAATGGAACATTTTTCCACATCGGATATATTAATACCCCAAAATTATTCCTTGTTCCACCTAAGCCTCTGTCTTTCTGACTTTTGAGACACCGAACTAGTTAAAGTTCATGAGTAAACAAGAGGAAAACCAGTAACCATATATTTAATATCCCCGGTCCAAGGTATTAAGTCTTTCTTATCCAACCACTCCTACCTCAGTGTTTGTGCAGCACCAAACAAAGCTCATCATAACTTTTGACTGACCTATCGGCCATTCCAATTCAGTGAAGCACCCTAATTAATCAACTTTGTCATTTGAGTAACATGTTGAAAATAATTCACAGAGACCTTTACAAAATATATCTAGAGACACCCAATGTGGCAGACAGCACCAACAAAATTACAATACAGTTTAGCTCTGCTGAAGGTATGTATTTTAAGATTTGTACAATCTTAAAAGTGAAACTGTTTCAACTGGGTGTGCAAGCAGGTATTTCTTTCTCTGTTGCAAAACAACAGGGCAACTTTTTGATGCTTTGAGTGAAGCCACAGCAAAAACCAATAAGAGGGTTTAAGTTTTCTCATTTCCAATTCTTGTTAGGTCTCTGAGAATGGACTAACACTGTGCCATACCCTGTATCTGTTATGGCTATGAGGGTAATGGAAACCCATGTGTGTTAATTCCAGAAGTCCCAGCGTGGTATACTAGATGATGTTACTTATGCTGTAGTCTTTAAACATGCCGTGATTTGAGGGTCTGACCCCATTCTCTGATCTCAGACAGGTTGCTGAATTCCTGAAGGAAGATAAGTACTCAGGAAATTATATTACCAGAGTGATATAAAGGTCAAGGTAATACTATATTCCATTTTTTCCTTCTCCATGATGAATGATGGATTAAGAATTTTTTCTCTATATAAGTAACAGGAAAAGAAAGAATGTACACTGGGCCAGATATTCCCTGATTTAAAAATGGCATTGCTTCAGTTGTCTGCCATGAAGGTAGAGTGCTATATTTAAATTGATGAGACAGTCCTACGTATCTGTTATTATGAAACAAGAAAATAATTGTGCAACAACTCAAATGCTGCTCCTTAAAACTGGAAAATTTTTCTTTGATGTATAATCCCAATTCAGTTTATAAAATCTGGTGACAAGTGTTCCATGTATAAAATGTGTATACTAGCTTTAATTAGGACTGTATGAATTCTTGATATATGGGTATTTATCTGATAAATTGTTAAACTAGTATTCCTCAGCAACAGCCAGAATCCCACTCATATCCAGCAAGTCGGTACATACAGGTCTAGAAAGGCACATAAAGCAAGAATGTAGTGGGCTGTAACTGTGAAATATTACTGCTTGTTTCTGCCTCACAGATTTTAGATTAGCCTTTACTGTCCTGAAGTACTGTTGAATAATATGCCACTATGAAGTACTAAGGGTTGAATTCTTATTCTACAAATTTGTCCTATATGGTAAATAATACATCTTCTCATCTCTCTATTTTCCTTCTCTCTTTAATCTTTCAGATGTTATTTTATCTCTGCTTGCATATATATATATATATATATATATGTATGTATATAAAACCATCCAGATTCATAAATTAATTGAAGATGCAAGCAGCATAACATGGAATGAATAAAAATTTCTCTAAGACTTTGAGGATCTATGAACACAAGAGTTCTGGCACAGCTGACTTCTATAGTCACAGATTTTCTACAGAGAAAAAAAAAAAAAAAATTGAATACTCTGTTTCGATGATTGATTGTCTCAAAAAATTACTAGACACAGCCAAGCCATGAGGTTTGGAAAGCTGGAACCTGATCTGGGTTTTGCAAATTCACCTTCTATTTATATAGGACTCACGTCTAGCACCTGTAAAATAACAGTGGTTTCTTAAACACTCCCCTTGCCATGCTTCTCAACTTCAATTTGAAGAAGAGCCCCACCTGCTCTCCCTGGCTAACCCTGTGGTGGTGACAATACAGTCAAAGTTAGGCATTAGCATCACTTCTGGTAAAACCTCTGCCCAAAGCCTGAGTGCACTTTGTCTGCTACAAACACCTTTTACATAGACAGTCAGGCCAGAGATCAGGGAATATCCTTAGGGAAAACAAGCATGTATCATCTTGTCCTCAGTAAAGTGAGAAGGTTATTCAGCTGTTGTTGTAGTCCTGAATCTGCTAAAGAGCTCTTGGCTAAGGAACCATATTAAGTTCATTCAGTCTGAAAGATTTCACAGATAATGAAGAGATCAACTCAATTTAGAAGAGGGGAAACTAACCATATTTGAAACTGAGAAATTAACTTATCTGAATAGCAAGCACTGTATACAAGCACACTGTTTTTTGTCCCTCACAGACCAGGGACTTTGTACTTTAAAGAAATGTATATGTTTAAAACAATCTTGATGTAAAAATATTTTCATATCTAGCTTAAACTGTTTTTCAGAACTGTCAAAAGTTCCTGTCATGAGTACCCAGTCCAAGTATAAAGCTATTGAATCTTGCACTCTGTTTTTTCCCTTGAGTCTAGATCACTAAGAGAAAAATATAGAAAAAATTATTCTAGATTTCAGGGTTTCGTCTTAAATTTACTGTGGCATATTAGCAAGCAGAATTCTAGTAACACGAGAGAATCATAACTGTAAATTAATGGAATCATAAATGTGTATTAAAAAAGTGGGTTCTCTTGCCTTATTGGTATAGTCTGCATTTCATAACCTATTATATTGCTTGGCAGTCCTTTCCTGTCCCCCTACCCTAATGCCTTGTCTTCTCTCCAGGTAACAGAGCAAACGGAGCAGGGGGAGAACATGGAAGTAGGGCAGTATCCTTCCATTCTTCCCTGTCCTCTTCAGTGTGTCTCAGTAAAGCAGGATGCACTGTCTCTGCATGTATAAGCATGACTATGGGGGCTTAGGACTCCTAAGGGGGTAGTTGAGACTGACAGGGGTACCCCAACACTCGTCTACTTTGCACAGCAGTTCCTCTCCTGAGGGCAAAGTTTCAGGTCCCAAATGAAAGCAGCATGGAAGAAACATGAGGTCTTGGACACACTGTCATTCACAGCCCCTCCACTTACTCCTGACAAACTTGTGCACAAAGTTTAGAATTAAAATACTTTTTCATATCATGTTAGGAAGGCTTCAAATATTTTTGCCTATTGCCTTTGTGGTCCTGACCGTATAAGTAAACTCAACACGAGAATCCTTGTGCATATGCACATAAAATGGCCTTGATGGAGCTACCGTTTCTGCATACTATGTCTATGCAAATTGAAGATTTAACTAATAATTACTGTAATCTATAAGTGGGAAGAGATTCCTCTCTGTTTGGGAACTCATACAAGATATATGACATTTTGAGAATACACGACTTTTTCACGTTTAAAAATAAAGAACAACATAAATATCAAAGTATTTTTGTTTTTTTCCCCATGTTTTCACCAAGTTCTGTGTTATACAAGCAAGGCAAAAACTACAGAATTCCATTGGTTCCTGGTAATTTTACTTATTCTTTTACTATCCTTACTTGTTTTCTCTGTGGGTACTTTGGCAATGCATGCATTCATGTGAGATTTTCTTTCAATAAACTGAAACCAAATTTATAAAACACTAAGCCTGCATTATGAAATTTCTGACATTATATACAGCAATGCTGCTCTTGAATTGCAGCAAAAGTCTTGTCAAAACATCATTAAAAGCACTGCTCATGCACTACAAATAATGCCAAAGAACTCCTGGTCTAGTTTCAGCACAAACATGTACTTCTATCCTCTTAAATTGTCACTTGACAACTAATCATATTCTGACCCAAGGACTGTACTTAATTAGAGGACAGGGACACAAGATCATTTGCAATATATGCATCTAGGCATTGTGTCAGTAGCCATTTTTCCTGTGTTACAATGTTCACAACCCTGACAACATCACCTCCTAATGTGGTAATTAGAGCAGGGTGACTAAGAAAAAAATTGTCTATCTCGTGTAGGAAATAATTTATTAAACTTTATTAAAATTTATCAAATAATCAATATATTTTTTCAAAAATAAACTGCTACAATGAAGCTGTGTGTATAGCAGAAAAGAATGGAATATACATGAAACAGTTTGTTTAAAAATATAAACTGTCAAAATTATCCAGTCAGATAGTCTGGTTATATGGTTTCCCCTTTCTGTACATTTCTTCATTTTGGAAAAATAGAAATAAATGTGAAATATTCCAGAGAGCTTGAAAATTGAATGTTTCTGCTCTTGGTGGATTTTACATTATGTGGGGCAATACTCTGTGGAACAAAAAGATGCATTTACATCAAACGAGGATATGTTCCATAAGATAAAAATTTGCATCTAGGAGTTTGTCTGGCATGATGAATTATCTGAGAGAATCCGTTCAGCATTTGTACTTTTCTAAATTGAGCTGTATACATATATATATACATGAATATATATATGTAGTATAGAGTCAGCAGAGCAGCTCAGAGTTCCTGAAAATATTACAGAATACTAAATTTTACTTCATATCTATCGTCCTGATTCAATGACAATTTAATTCTAATATGGTTCAACGTATCTCCGTATTAAGTGCCAGCCCTGCTAGAGATACTCAGAAGTCATTGGGAATCTGCAATAATGAATACCCATTTTCAGGGATCCTTCTGCAAAAAATCCCAATGCTTTATAATTTAAATTCTACTGTGATAAGGAGCAATGGGTACCTTGCTCAGCCAAAGAGTTTTACTGCAATACTTCACCATCATTGAAATATTGTGCCAAATGCAAGACAGTTCACTGATTCAAACAGGAAAAGTTAAAGCTTAACTTGATACTATAACACAGAAACCTAATAATAGCTTTTATTTTTTTTAGGGAGCTGGCTTTTAGGATACGGATACGAGTGAGGGAAGGAGAAAATGATTTCTGGCGAAAAGGGCAGCATGATCACTGCTCTGGCTAAGCAACAAGTTATGGTTGCTTTTATATTCCCAAGACAGCTACTGAAGTTATGAGATCATTGCCCTGGCTTTCATTCATCTTTGTTAGGAGCTCATATTTTCTTTTCTTGATCCCAGGCAGGCTCCTTTGGGGAATATTGCTATTTGGAGTGTGAGGATGGGAAGTCTCTCCTCCAGCGTGGCTGGTCACTGGGCAGCAGTGGCAGGGTGGCTCTCCACTGCTTTGCTCACTGGCCAGAGCAGGGGTGGGCTCCTAAACTACAGCCTGCTTGAGATTTGTATCAGAAATAAGCCTTTTGCTCACAGGAAATTGATTTTGCTTAGCTTACTTCATAAACCCTTGATTTTATTTCTGTTTACATCTTAATTGTTGGTAGGTATTATTAACCTTAATATGCTCAATTAACCTGCAGTGCAAAAAGCCATGGCTCCCTTGAACGGTAATTTGCAGAATTTTACTTCAACTTGTAGAAGTCTGGGAAAGAAAGCCATCCTCTTTTTATTGGATGCATAGGTGTGGAGTTCAAAGGAGATGTCATGAATTAAATTTCTGCACAAACTAAAAAGTGCTCTTTCTAAAAACTGCCTGTTGAAGAAATAACTCTTCCACTTGCCTGTTTTGTTAAAAGGCAAAACAGTACCACACATTTTATTGCATAAAGCACCTTCAGAGACCTACTCAAAAAAAATGCTTGTTCCAAATATATCCCCTTAGAAAGATAAAAGACAGACCTTACTAGGTTGCTGCAAGACAGAAATTAATATCAGCACCCAGTTTTTACTTGTCATATCATCTTCTTAAATGCAGGCAGAGAATAAAGGAAAAACCAATCAAAAAACCCAAATAGATTTTCTATTTGAAATTAATGTTCATAACATACACACTGATAGTTGGAGTAGTCTCAGAGATTTGCTTCAAAAATAAAAAGACAAAAGACAGCAAAACAGCAAGTACTATTCTAATCAAATGAAGAGGATATTTAACAGTAAATAATGGAACAGAGATTTAATCAGATGCAGGAAGGTTGAGCATTTAAAAGATTAATAGACAGCAAAGGCAGTTCAATGCACATGAATGTATTATAATGATGACTTTGCTGAACTTGTATCACACAGGTTTATTTATTATAAAATATAAGAAATACAAAAGATCAAGGAAATCAAGATTTACCTGTGTGCACCACTTATGATTAATGATGAGCACCAAGACGAAAGACAAATTGAAATACATTTGATTGTTTTTTTCTCCTGTGTCTATGCACTTCATGGAATATTAGAAACAAGAACGTGTTGCCAAGGGGTCGAAAGGGAAAACAATGAGGAATGGAGTCTAGGAATCTAGGGAACAATTCCTTTTAGCAAAGCACCTTAATCATTAGGGGATTTCCAGGACAAAGAAATGAAGAAATGAACCAGGATCCTATACTGAGAAAACATTCAATTCTGAAAATTTTTGATACTGTGGTTCAAACATATCTGCTCCTTGTTTGGGGTATCAAAAACAAAATTCAAAAGTGGAAAGTAAGTCACACCTTAAAAATAGAAAACAAGCCCCTAGTTTTGCAAATCACAAAGTCTGTAGAGTTGTGTGGTCATAAAAAATCCTAATGCAATCAAAAAACTTCATGCAGGTGCAAGAAACCAGTCACAATACTCCAGTGCTGATGATCTCAACCTCAGAGTTTTATATTTGTCTTCATATAATGTGTCTTCATGTCTACACTCATACATGCATTGAAGCAAAGACAATTTCTCTGGTTAGAAATCTTTCAGTTGTAATCCACCTTCTCTATACACACATAATTTTTATTTATCAACCTACAACTACATTTTCTCGTCACTGGATAGGACAGATGCCCTGTGCATTCATTAGGAATCTAGATATAGCATCCCTCAGTTGGTCTTATGGAGTAACTCTTGAAAAAGCTGAGAGATTACTTAACACATGAAGAGAAAATCTATGTTAGAAACAAATATATGAATTTTCTGCACAGAATAGGAAAACACCTGTAATATTCCCCATCTAGAACTCTCAAAATAAGATCACTCAATCTGAGTGACAAATGTAGGTTTTGGTGTTTGGGTTTTTTTTTGTTTTGTTTTGTTTTGTTTTGTTTTGTTTCGTTTTGTTTTCCTCAAAACATAGAAAATAGCAAAGATTTAGGCAATTTTGCACTTTGGAAAAAAAAAAAGAAAAATTGAGTTACAGAAAATTAAAATACAGAATTAGATGGAGCTGAAATTTTAGAAGAAAACTGGGATGACAGTGAGGTTTTTTTATTCATTTGATGCCCAGGGCAGCACAACATGTAGGACCAGGACGTAACACTGCAATTTTAAGGAGAAGAAAGCAAGTCTTGGTAAAGCAGACTTGCCTCAATACTCAATCTCTGCCCAAGTGAATGAATGAAGAAAGAAGAGAATGGTGAATGAAGGAATTTTTAGCAGTCATTTTTAGCATTTTTTTTACATCAGACATATTGTCCAGAAAATAGACATTTCCCGAGTCCTCTGAATATTGCACTCCTTTGTACACCTATAGAAGTGTGGCCAAGGGCCACAGAAGTATACCCAGGTATTTACCATGTTCTGATATGAACTGTGGGTTCTAGCACATGGTTTCTGATGAAAAATAAAGAGACATAGAATATTTGTAGTATGTGGGGGGGAAGCCTTTAACTTTGCTAGACCAGTTTTGAGCAACAGTTTTGATAAAAGAAAACGATCAGACAGGGGCTCCTGCAGCGGTTTCACCTCCTCAAGATGAAGAAAAGTTACAATTTTCGAAATGACCCGGAAAAATCTCTATCAAATAAATAAAGAGAATAACCAAAAGCTCTTCAGATGACATTTCAAATAAAAAACTGGATTGACAAAAATGGGATGATAATTATAGGAGCTACAGCTTACAGCTAAGGCTGAAGCCATGACGAGAAGGGATGTTTACCTCAAGGAGGACATTCCTTACTGTGACATAATGAAAAATTACACAGAATGAAAAACTACAAGAATTGTCATATTAGCTAACTAGAAGGAATGAGGTCATCTCTCTTAGGCTGCTGCTTTCTCCTCCTTTGGATTCTCTGAATGAATATATGGAAAGGACAGCAGAAATATTCTCCTTACTCAGTTTACTTGTACATATGTTACCTCAGTCTGCAGCACCAGCTCCAGAGTGCTCTGGATAACTTGTCCAAGCCTTTGATCCAGAGCATGCTCAGCAGAATATACTCCTGGATTAAATTCCTATATCTTTATATGACACATCTGCCTAACTTTAGTTCCCAATGAGCTTCTGCTGATCGTATCCAAACCAATGCTGTTCAAGCTTTAACTTGTCAAAGGCAGTTGTTATTTTCCCTATGGAACCAACCAGGATAATACAACAGTGATGTATTTGCAGTCAGAGCCAAACCTAAACCAGACTTCAGCCACTTGTTTCACAGCATGTGTCGCAGTTCCATCATTGCATAACGTTAGTGAAATTTTAGTTTTATAATTATTTAAGTACACTTGCTTGAATTACACCAAACAAATTGCCTGAGGAAGATGTTTTGGCTTGGGCATTTAAGCCTAAGATATATAAATCCAATTAAAAATGTGGGGAGAGAACGTCTCCATTAGTGGCATTCCGCTGGATGAACGTAAGTGAGAAAATTGGATCTCCTTACCCCAGCTGATAATCACTATCAGACTACAGTAGCTGTCAAATTTGTTTCTACTGTATCAGACTGATCTTAAAATCATAGACTCACACAGAATGGCTGGGGCAGAAAGCACCTCTGGAGATCAGCTATTGCAGGTTGCTCAGGGCTATGTGCACTTGGGTTTTGAATGTCCCCAAGGATGGAGACTCTAAAGCCTTTGTGGACCACACATTCCAGTATTAAATCCCACTCACTGTAAAAAAGTATTTACTTAAGTTTTAGTGGAATTTCCTGTATTTCAGCTTGCACACATTGCGTCTTTTCCTGTCACTGGGCCCCAAGAGTCTGGCTCTGCCTTCTCTACTCCCTGCCATCAGGTGGAGCCACAGTGCACAGTGATGGGAAAAGAGGCAGCAGACTCAAGTTGAATCAAAGGAAGTTCCAATAAAACATTAGAGAAAAGAAATATTCATAATGAAGGTAGAAGACAGTGAGATCAATGACCAGAGCAGCTGTGGAGTCTCTGTTCACTCATTAAATTAGTGGACAAGGCACTGAGCAACCTGGCCTTGATCTGCTTTGAACAGGATTTGGACCAGATGGCTTCCAGAGATCCTGCCCATTCTCATTTATTCTGTGATTTTCAACCTATTTTACACATAGAAAGTATGAATTTAGAAAAAATGCCTGAAATATGCCAAGTGGACAAGGACAAAATTACATTTATTTTCTAACCTTTTGTTTAAGCCCCTCAGTTAGCATATTCTACTCTTTCTGCATTACTATGTTAAGACTTAGAAGACTTATTTCCTTCTAGATTTAGGGACTGCCTTAAAGTTAATTTTTCTTTTTTTCCCTTTCTTTCTCTCTACTTTTTTTTTTTTTTTTAATTGATGATGGCAATGCTTTTGACAATACATTCCTGAAGTTACATTGATTCCCCAGGTGGTCATTTCAGCCATGCAAAGAATTTTAACTAGACTAATTTATCACAGGACAACATAATCTTTCATTCTATGTTCCTCATTGTGTAACTGGTCTTCTCTTCCAAAGTTGTTTATCAGACACAAAGTAGGTAATTGTTCCAGTGAATCAGAACTGTCTGTATTTTGATGTTTTGACAAGCTATTTTAATGTTACTGTCATACTTGTCTTGTATAATTACAAGATCTTTTCAAAGAAAGGATATTTGTTTATTGATTATTTCACTCTCCTGTGCCTCTGTCAATTCCTGTATTTTATTGTGCCATTTATGTTTCTGTTACTCACTTATATGGATTTAAAAATATCTGGAGGCAGGTAAAACATGGAAAGTTTTTGTGTAAATAATATTCTATTTTTATTCCAACTCATTCCTATTTCCTACAATGTCACAATGGTACGATACTTTTCTTTATAGATCAAGGAAAATTTTCAAGAATGGCTCATTGACTGAAATGTGGCAGTGAAGAACCCTAGTCATCAAATCTGAATATAAAATATTAACTTCTGTGTCCCAAAGGAAAAAGTATTAAAAACAATCTGGAAAAGCAGAACTCTCTACCACATTCAAACATGAATCAACACACACCATTACTGTACCTGAATTTTCATCATCATTTTACCCACTTGTAGAATTTAATCTATCGAGTCCTGAGGAGAGGAGCAGCAAGTTCTGCAGTTCTGTGAAGAACAGTGAATAAATGGCTGCTGTGTGAAGAACCCTCATTCTTGTCTCACAAGTCTGCAAATGACTTTATGTTAACTAGAATCATAGAATCATCCAGGTTGGAAGGGACCTCTAAAGGTCATCTAGTCCGACCTCCACACAGTCACAGGGACACCCCCAACTAGACCAGGTTGCCCGGGGCCTCATTGAGCCTCACCTTGAATATCTCCAGGGAAGGGGCTTCAACCACCTCCCTGGGCAACCTGCTCCAGTGTTCCACCACCCTCCGAGGAAAGAAATTTTTCCTAATATCTAATCTAAATATACTTTTCTCCAACTTAAATCCATTGCTCCTCATCCTATCACATCAGGTCTTTGTGAACAGACCCTCCCCAGCCTTCCTGTAGGCCCCCTTTAGGTACTGAAAGGCTGCTATCAAGTATCCCTGGAGCCTCCTCTTCTCCAGGCTGAACAACTCCAGTTCCCTCAGCCTGTCCTTGTAACAGAGGTGCTCCAGCCCCCTGAGCATTTTTGTGGCCCTCCTCTGGACCCGCTCCAACAGGTCCATGTCCTTCCTATATTGAGGCCTCCAGACCTGCACACAGTGCTCCAGGTGGGGTCTCACCAGAGCAAAGTAGGACAAGCCTTCACTTTAGATGAGCCCACTAGACTGACTCTGCATGTGATGCAGGAATGGGACAGAACTGTCCCAGTGACTACTTCTAGCTCTCCAAGCTGCTGAAAGAAACAAACCATGGGACAGCTAGCATGAGTAGTTACTAAAAAAATAATAAAGCAGGAGTTAGTAATCCACTGCATACCTTTGTATGTGTCTGGCTAAGTAATGTAAACCAGCACTAACCTTTTATTCTTTACTAAGCCCTTTTGGTTTGCTGTAAGCAAACAAGATACGTGTCTCTCCTCTGCATCTCAAAATTACTTGTCCGTCTGACTGTTAGCCAAATTTGAGAGAGAAATAGGAACTTCAGGAGATGAGCATTAAAATTAGTAGCTGGTTATACAGGCATGATCAAAGGAAGGTGAGGAGACCTCAGTCCTCATGTGCCCCCTTTGTTTTTAAAAAAGGCATTTCACATTATTGAAAAAAATAACGATGGCAGCATCCATTAACAATAGGACAGCATTCATAATTCATAAATTTCATAATGAGCTGAGATTGGTGAATAATATTAGTAACCTCTAATATTCACCGCTCACAATAAGAAGCCTATGGCTAAGAATGTTATTTGCAGTCAATCAGAGTCAATTCTACGTACCATTGGGAAAGATTTTCTCTGGTATATCTGTTTTTGACTAATGTGAACTAGGGATAGAGAACAAGTTTAATACCTAAGAAGAAGTTCCTGTTTAGAATAGAACATTCTCAACTTTATTCTCCTATTCAAATTCTGCAGAATTTGCATATGAATACAAGAGAAGAAATTATTTTGGTGATAGTTTATGTGGTAAAAATAACATGCATTTTATAATACAACTACCTCTGAGGATCCTAAAGCAAATTAAAAACATATTAAGACTTGACTTGTTGCTATGCTAAAAGAGCTAGAAATTATGTTGACCCACTGATATCCTACTGTTCTCCCTTAGTTTCTTAATCCTATTTTTCCTCATAGTAGCATTATACTGTGTTATCCAGTGTACTTCAGTGTTCTATTTCCTAAACTACTCAGCTTAGTAATACTAGTCTGAGCTATATAAATTCTGAAATAATCATTCTGATCTGAATGAAGATCAACAGGCTTCTGTGGCATTTGGTAAACTGGGAATTTGTACTAGAAGAAACTGGCCACAGATGGATGTGGGTGAGCCCCAAGGTAGACACTGAGCATGGGAGCAGGAAAACCTGGTAGAATAAATACAGAAACAGTTATTTTGAAATAAACAGGATGAAGATCATTAGGATCACATGTACATCTGCCAGAGATGGAGAGGAAATGGTGGTGAATGAAATCAGCAGCTTTGAAAGCAGTGATTTTCTGGAAAAAAGAAGCCAGGAAGACTAACTTGTGCAGCTCTGTGCATGTGTGTATAAGAGTCAAATTGGTTTCAACTAATTCTGAAGACCTGTACTACAAAAAAAGAAAATTAATGCAAATGTCTAAAAAGTGGTCTGTGTCTATAAGCCTGAGTTTGAGAACTGCATGCTGAAGTAACAGTATGAATTTGTAACTTTATTATGAATCGAAGATAGAAGGAAAAAACTGAATTACTCTTTTAAAATATATTGAAATACAAGGAATTACATCTCATGCATTCTGAGACACTCTTTGGTTACCTCATTTATTCATTCCTGCTAGTTTGCAACATCCTCCTTCCTACTTGGCTATCTGGGGACCTGTTCAGATTTCACATTGAAGGATCAATTCACACAGCAGTGAAATACCACTGCCTCTTGGGGAGAGGATGACATCTGTTAAATAGCACCCAGCAACACTACACAACAGTTTATAGCATCAAATACAGAACAATTATGAATTTAATTAGAATCAGAGTGGGATTTTAATGAGAAAGAATGCAATTACGCATGATGAAAATTTAGGGCTAGATTCCTTTATACTCTCCCTGAGTTCTCTTACTACATAAGCATTTCCAAGAATTTTACTGCCAGCAAGGGGTATAACCTGCCTCTGAACAGTTAAGGACTCAGCCTCTCATTTACCAGTAAAGAACTGTGTCCTCAGCTTCTTTATGCTACCAGAGTGTTAGTATTCATTAACAAGCTGCAAATCCAAATACCATCAGCTGAACTGATCTTTCACATTTATTTTCATCTGGTCCTGAAAATACCTATTCTTTGCATGTTTAGTTGAATAGGTTACATCTCATCAGCTAAATGGCACATGGGTTTGGATACAAAATGATATATGTCTATGGCCTTGACCCTAACTAATAGTCTAAAATTACATAGGCCA
Source organism: Thinocorus orbignyianus (assembly GCA_013400375.1). Lineage (NCBI taxonomy): Eukaryota > Metazoa > Chordata > Aves > Ciconiiformes > Thinocoridae > Thinocorus > Thinocorus orbignyianus. Next base: position 59,125 of record VXBW01000693.1, on the reverse strand, counting down.
GCAAGATCTCCAAGCACCTGCATCACAGGTCCACAAAAGAGAGAGCCTGAATTCCTGTACACAGAGTAATAATAACTGGCTTGAAGAGAGGGGGAATAAATTAATTATTTTCTTCTATGGTGCTGTAGGCAATAGCTTGCTCTGCTTGTGAATAACTATCATCAACCACTGTAATAATCTGACAATTGTTTTTAAAGTTGGTAACAGAGAAATTACAGTTTTGTCATATAGATAAGTATTATTTTATTTATTGCAAGTTGGCATTAAATCTAATTTGAAACAGTTTGAACAAAAATAAAGGATGGATTTTTGCATGCAATTGAGACATTTTTGTATAGAGCACTGTACAAGCACACAAAAGAGAAAAAATCTATCATATTTTAATGGCATTTTCTCACTGAGCGAAGGTCTCTGTCCTACCAGATATCAAGTCTTGGGGAACCAGAGTTACTTTCCTTCTTCAGAAATGCACCTTCAGCATGTAGGATCCACTTGTTAGAACAAACCTCCAGTATCAGGAGTAGTAGAAGAAAAATATAACATATTGAACTCAGATAAAGTCTGTGAAGTCAATTATTTAAAAAAATATATATATTAGGAAGAAAACTAAGTAACAAGGCTAGAAAAATTCTATTGCATTATGGCGGTCATTTTGCTTCCTTCATGTTTTGTGAGGCAGAAACTTAGAATAACCAATACATTTCCATGTAGAAAAAATTAAGTCTGTAAAGCTCTGAAAGAGTATTAGCATACATTTCTCAAGCTAAGAGGCAATATTCCCTTTACCTTCAGGAATGTCTGCCAGCTACAAAAGGTAAATGAGAATTACTAGTCTTCCTTCCCCTTGGAAAAAGGACAGGCCAGCCAAAGGACAATAAGAATGTTTTTAACTGCTATGCAATACTCACTCCTCACACCTGTGATTTAATCTGTAGTACCCAAACACTCCAAAGCAACCCTAAAATATCATTTTATATGAAAATATAAAATGGCGGAAATGGTTAAATGCACTTTAATATACATTTGCTCAAAGTTGTCATGGATTCTATGTTAAAATTCATATTGGATACTTGGAAAAAAATCATAAATTATAAAAAAAATGAACACAGGCAACCGTTCATCACTGTAATATTTTCCTGTCACTGAACAAAAGTGAAACTTGCATGATGATACCCACAGTTTTCTCTATGGTGTTAAGCTTTTCAGTTTTTCTTCCTCAGGCTATAGGAAGTTTTGCCTGGAATGAGATTTTCTTTGTGTTTTCTTAAATTCATTCTGGCTGTGGTCAAGGGGTAAATTCATTATTGTCACTATCTCATACACACTTACTGTGGTAGATCATATAAAAAATGTTAAACAATAAAAAAGACAGTAAAGAATGTCAGCCGTTTCAATGATAGGTTGTTTTGATCCTTATTGTGATAATGAAAATACACAAACAAATGTAGATTGTCTTTTCACATTTCAACAAATAGTTGCAGAGTTATTATATCATGGTCCAGGAATCTGATCATGCTTGGCTGAGTCCACTGGAATTAAGTTGAATTTTCTATTTAGTATCATACGAAAAATAGATGTAAGTCCAAGCAATCTGATCATAAGATACATATGTTTGTTAACAAAGTGAATAAAATGTGCAAGGCAGTCTCTTTTAGCTCTTAGGTAAAGCTGGACTGTACAGTGTGGGCTTTGTTGCTCTGCTGGTATACTTGCCAACCTAAATTTTGTTTCTTTCTGCCATTTCCCTAAATAGTATTTCTTACAGCACATTGATCTAGCTTCCTCTCCTCTACCTAAGAGATACAGAATACTCAGATTAATTTACAGAAAAGCTAGTAATGCCATAACCCAATCTGGCATAAGCAGAATTATATTTCCATTAATAGATTTTACCTAGCTTCTGTGGGTTTTTCTTTTTTAACACAACACTGATAAAGGTACAAAAACATTGTTACTGAGTTGTTAATACTTTTTGTAGATCAGTGAATGTAACATGGCAAAAAGAAACCCAAAAACCTACATGTTGTTTTTTATGAAAGGACAAAACCCCACCACATTCTGAAGAATTTAGCATCACGTAGCTTCTGGCAAAAGATGAAGTAATGTTAGACCAGTCTGGCAGACTGCAGACATTAATTGCCTACGTTAACTTATCCACATGGTTTCAATTTTTTTCCTGTCTATGTGTAAGCAGGGGTGGATAAAATAAGATAATTCACGTCATTAGACTCGCTCCTCACTTCATATATGTGAAAATGCAATAGATTATAGCTTTTGATGAGACTCAGTCTAAGTTCTCCCAATCTTACATTACTCCTTTGAATTTTAGGGTAATCATCTGGGTCTGGAAGATACAATGCAGTATCTCTTCTTTCTTCCCAAGAGGGCTAGGAGAAGCACCTCCAGAATTCTCACACCTAAATGTCACCTCCTGAGATTTCCAGGACAGTTTTACAGAATCAGTAAATTCAGAAAATAGTGCTGATTGATGACCTCAGGTATATACAAGCTTTCAGGCTTTCAAGGTTCATTCATCACTGGTCTCAAAGGATCCTTGACTGGAGAGAGCAAAGGCAGGGCAGTCAACCTTAAAAACTAAGGGAGACCAAAGGAGAATTATTTGAAATACTGAAGAAATACTCTTTGGGATATGCTAGGGCAGCAAGCAATAGATTATGACACTGAGTTGAAGGTGATGAAAAGGAGGGATAAAATGTCTCTCAAGTAGAAAATAACTACAGTAATTGCAAACATGTAAAATACTTCTTTTGTGGTAAGGAAAAAATAATAAGAGAAACTGCATACTGTATGTTGGCAAGCCCTCTAAAGCCACTAGCTCCTGAACATTCAATCGCCATGCTTATTACTAATACCAGATAGCACTCATCTGAAAATAAAGACTAAGGAAAAACAAATGGAAAGAATTTTGGCACTAAGACACTCTCCAAGTATGAAAATTGGAGCTAATGAAATGGAGCACTTGGATGAAGTTTTTTCAGTAGGGCCTCTGATGTTGCGTTAGAATGTGAAGTGAAATCAAAGCTAGAAGATTTGTTATGGGTCAGCAAGAAGGAAGGAGAGGAGGTGGAAGTAGCGCTAAGTGCCAAGAACATCTTTAAATGCATGATCCTCTTTCTAAGAACATGGGTTATTAAAAAAAAGTGAAAGAAAGGCCTGGCTTAAACAACATAACATTCTTTGAGGAAATCCTACAAACACAGATAATTATATATTTGATTTAGTTCTCCAAGCTGCAATTTTAGTAGTTTTATTATTCTAAAACACAATACATCATCAGATACTTTCCACATTATAGTCATTTAATGTCTGCAAATTATAGTCTGCAAGCCAGAATTGGGAATTTGGTCTAAGTAACAGAGAGGTAACTGCAGGAAATGTTGTGATGGATGTCAAGTGTTACAAGGTACACTTTCCTGAACTTGACAGCACAAAGGGAGATGTTTCAATTTTAAAACTTTATTCTGTCCACGTCCTACTGTTTGGATGTGAACAACTCTTTGAAGTTTATAATAATAGAATTGACTTTTTTTCCCCCTCTTTGCTTTCCTCCCTTCCTCTTACTCTCTCTCTCTTTTTTTTTTTTTTTTTAACTGTAACAAAGCCTGGATACCAGCTGGCTGGTGGGTTACTTTCTTAGAAATGAAGAGGAGGTGGCCAAAGATTCAGTACAGAGCTGGTGGTATGCTTTAATAAACTGAGCTTGAGTCTACAGTTACCTTTTAGACCAGATGTGTAAGATCAGGATGTGCTCTTCATGTTGCCAGTGAAGCCATGGCAAATACCTAGGTCTTTGCCTGTGAACAAAGTGGTTCTTAAAGAAAGGGTCAGATTCTCCCTGGTTTCAGTATGCCAAGTCAATAAAACTATTTTTGGAGAAAATTTAGCTTCAAATGTTTTTCTTTAGCAAAGAGAAAAGTCCTCAGCTTCACTAGAAATTCAAATAAATACAAAGCTTGAACACTCCCAGGGATGGGGTTTCCACAGCTTCTCTGGGCAACCAGTCCCAGTGTCTCACTTCCCTCACAGTAAAGGATTTCTTTCTAGTGTGTAATCTAAAACTCCCCTCTTTCAAATTAAGACCATTACTCCTCCTCCTACCGCTACACTCCCTGACAAAGAGCCCCTCTCCAGCTCTCCTGTAGGCTCCCTTCAGATACTGGAAAGCTGCTAGAAGGTCTTCCCGGCATCAGATACTCTCCAGTCTGAACAACCTCAACTCTTTCAGCTTGTCTTCATAGCAGAGGTGCTCCATCTCTCTGATGATCTTCATGGCCCTCTGCTGGACTTGTTCCAACAGGTCCATGTCCTTCCTGTGCTGAGAACTCCAAAGTTGGACACAGTACTCCAAGTGGGGTCTCACGAGAGGGGGAGAATCACCTCCCACGACCTGCTTGGCCTTTGATAAGGGCCAAGGACAGAGACATGAGCTACTGTACATTGACTGAGGATGCAACAAGACCTTCAGATAAAGGGTAATAAATAAAATGATTTCTCTCACACAAGTGAAATCTCTTACACAGAAATAATAAATGAGCACAAAACACATAAGAAGAAAAAGCTTCTCCAAAAACATATCATGGCTTCTGATGATATAAACATCCTGGTCAGAAGCAGGAGGCTGCAATTGCTGATCAGGAGATTTCTGCTTCCCTTCTGCCTCTTTGATAAAAACTGGGCAGAAATGTAAAAGGTTTCTAACTCAAACACAGAAACAGAGTTCTTCCATATCAGCCCCACCTATAAATTGTTGAATCCAGAAAGGTGGCAGTTAAATGAAGATGTTGAATGAGGAATCTGGAAAGGGAAGATGAAGAAAACTAGCCTGGAAATAGAAAAAAATCCCAGTTCTTACATACTGAGTGGAGACAAACAGCTTGAGTCCCTTCTGTTTACTGCTGTAGGAATATCACACCAGGCACTAATGACTGCTTCAAAGTACAAGAGAACGTCTCTGGGATCTGGCATTTCAAGTGTCAACTACAACACTACAGATATCTGGGCTTTGCCCTCAAAATACAAAATTGCTAGTACAAGTACTATGTTTGAAATATTCCCTGTGAAATAAAATGAAAGGCAAACATTTATATCTGTGACTTTTCACCAGTTAATATCCCATCACATAATCTGCTTTCTCAACATTGGCCTGAGAAGGCATAAGCTGACTTCAGTATGTTACCAGTGGAAGGTTGAGAATAAGATCAGACATGTGTCCAGAGCCTCACAGGCACATCAGACTAGGAAGGATGAGGAATATAATAGTCTGCAGCAGCTTCGCACAAATAGATTGGGTCATGGCTTGGGCACTGGGGAGGCTGCAGGGGTGATCTCTGTGGGAAGAGGTGAGGTGCTGCCCCATGCTGGACATAGCTGGTTTCAGCCAGCTCTGCAACAGTCCCACAGGGCACAGCTGAGACCGCCAGTGATACTGCTGGGATTTCCAGGAAAACATATTTAAGAAAGGACAGAGACAGTGCAGGAGGAAATGGAGGGACTAACAGAGGGAATGAGGGAATAAGCAAGGTAGAGGATCAGGAGATGCACCATATCCTTGGAGGGGCTGTCAAGAAGCCATGCTGAAGCAGGTGCTTCCCTGCAGGGATTGTGGCCCACGAATAAGACCGTGCTAGAGCAGGCACATCCCACAGGGACTGCAGCTTGTGGAGGACCCATACCAGATCACAGATAAAGAGTGAGAAATAAGGAGCAGTGGAGAGAAATCACTGCACACTGACCCGGACCTTCTGAACTGCTTGTAGTCTCACTGGAGGGACAGAGTAATCTGACATTAACCAGATAAGAGGAGACATGGTCAGAGTGAAGTAGTGAAATGGAGATTAGAAAGAAAGAAGGAAAGGAGTGAAGTTGAGCTTGTAAAAGTGGGAGGAAAGGTGCTTCAGTGTTTGTCTTCCTTGCTTCCTAATACCTGAATCAGTAATTAAATATTTATGCTTATCAGAAAAAAAAAGAAAAAAGTTAATTTCCCCAGGTCAAGTCTGTTTTGCCTGCTGCAGTACTTCATTGATGATTTCCCAGTCTTTATTTTGACCCACGAGTTTTCTTCCTCTCATTCCTCCTGTTTTCTGCCATGTTCCACTGGGGTGGAGGAGCGAGAGACTGGTTGCTTGTATGCTTAGCTGCTAGCTGGGGCAAAGCCACCACAAGAATTGGCAAAGCAATTGTACCACAGCCCAAAATATCAGCTGACTGACTCATCCTTTAGTTGAGTTAAAATGACTTCACTGCTCTTGTAAACAAGGCACCTTAAGTACTCTAGCAACTTTCCCTTACAGGAGCAGAAAGTAGCAACATATTTAATAGTAAGGGAGCTTTCCTCAAAGTTGCAGTAAGTCTGCTTTAACCTAATCATTCAGTGTCATTAATTTCAACAATCCTCTTATGCTACTCCAAATGGAAATCTCAGCTAGCCTGCTTTATACTTTTGCTGTCATTGCGAGAGACTGTGTCTGAATAATATGGCTTTCTCATTACCGTCAAGCATTTCATTTGGTTTCTTCCTGCTGAAAAGCTAAACTCCTGTGTCTCTGACATCTATCTGGCTATTAAAATGACTGAAGTGGATTCAGCACTTCAAGACTGCAAAGTGGAATTCAAGAAGAGATAAATAGCAAAATGAGGAACAAACACTGTTCAAACCATAGCCACCTTCAAAAGCTAGTAAACATGGGGAAAAAGCCATGTCAGTAACTTCAAACCTACTTTGAAAGTCAGTAGATTTTAGAAAGGAATATGTAAGAAAGAGAGAGCCGTCGATAAGTGCGAACTGAACAAAGGAATCAAAGTAACAACAACTGATTTTAGTCTCAGAGGTGGGTATCAGTGATGGGTCTTTCAGATTCTTTGCCAGAGTCTACAAACTCCCAAGGCAGACAGTCTCCTGGCAAAAAGCATCCTGAAAACTTCCACTTATATTGTTGACTGGAAACTCTGGGTAAACACATCCATTTTTTAAAAGCAGTACATTGTTCAATGAGAACAAAAGAAATTACAACAACCATTTTGACAATATCTGCCACATTCTGACAGATGAAGCTATACAGAAAAATATTATGATATACTTACAGGTTTTCTGGAATTTCTGACCTCATTACAGATGATAAACTGATTCAGCAATCACACTGAAATTTTTCTTTGTTGAATTTAGAGTCTTTTGATTTTAACATATATTCAAGTCTCATAGGTTTTAGCAATAATATTTTTTTACATTCTTCTTATTTGGTGTTCTATCATGTGTTCTGCTTTTAGGACACAAAATAATCTCATTATGCACAGCCTGTTGACATAAAATGGAGCCAGTTTCACTGGGTTCATAGACGGCTGTAATTCAATGAAAATACCTGTCATCTCTCCAGTTACCAACCAAAACCCAGGGTGCTTGGAACACAGAATATAAACAATGATGATTCAAACAGCTTATGAGTGTCAACTTCAAATTTGTTATCCACAAACAGTGGAGTTTAGCAGACACTCTATCCATATGTGGGGGAAATAAAAGAACACCAGGTAGACGGCAGAAGCGTGGAGACTCCCTGTGCTGTGGTATTCTCAAGGTTTTGGGACACTTCTGAATCTAGCTGATTGTGGGTAACCTCACTGCTGGGGATGAGGGTTGTTCATGGGTTGTAATTTCTGTAAGAGAATAAGAAGACAAGGCATCTTTGACCAAATTAGGCTTAATGGACTATGAAATGGCTGCAACCAGTGAAATTGCAAAAATAGAGGAAAAAGTCAATAGAGGCCTAAAACATGATGAAACACCCTTTCTTATATTCATGTGTTGTAGTCTGATGTCCCAACAGAAGTACATCCTGCAAACTAATCCTTTTATTCACTGTGCTCTCTCATTTGAGAAAGTACAGATATAAATACCTATCCCTCAACACTCAGCTTGGTGTGCTCCACATAGCAGAAACAAATGCAATTTTCAAGAATGAAAGAGGAAAAGAGCAGGGCCGACTCAGACCACTTACACCACACAGCTGGAGAAGAATTCCTGAACTTTTGGAGGACTGTGTGGGAAGTCACGTTTAAAAGCAGTTCAAGAATGTCCAAGCTGACAAGATGTAAACAAATTTCTTTCTCAGTTTTAGTGCAGTTAAGTGTTCGTCACTGCGTGTTTGGGCAAGATCTGAATAGTCCAACCTAAAGATGAAGAGATCTATATCCCAACACTAATCTCATGGGCTATGCAGACTAAGAGCTCAATCTGCTTGACACAGCAGTGAGAATAATTGTCAAATCAGCTCAGATTACAGCCTGTCAGGTTTTCTAAACCAAGAAACTGCATTTGTCCTGCATTACTAATCACATCTACTTTTATTAAAACTGAAATCCTGTAGACACTGGAAGCAGTAGTATATGAACCTTTAAAATCTACCCAGAGATTCTGAGCCTTATCAGGGGAAGCAACACTCAAAAAGCCAAGGCATTTTAACTTAAAAAGTGCAACACAATTTTACTCTAACTGAACATTGCTGAGATATCGATCCTTTATTTTATATATACAAATCATGCTAGTAACTTCCATGTTTTTAATTTCCAAGGATAAAAAAATAAAATGAAAAAATTTATGAACTTGAAACTCAAATCCTATTTTGAGAAGATTCCTCATTATTTTATTGGAAAACTGAAGGGAAATTCAATTGAGATTCCACAGATTTCTGTCCTGGATGCAGTTTTATTCTACATTTTCCTTTACAATTGAGAGATTTGTGGATATCCCTAGGTCACAAGCACTCTGGATAACTGAAATCAATAAGGTAGAGTTCAATAATAGCAAATGCATCAAGTACTGCTCTTAGAAAAGACAAAGTTAAATGCACTAATACAAAAGAGTAGAATGGGAACAGGGAGCATTGTTGCAGAAAATAATCTGGCGAAATGGCAGATCCATTAGGAACACGCAATGCAATGTTAGGGGTGAAAAAAAGACAGATCTTATTTTAGGGCATATCGATAGGAGTGGTTTTGGAGAGAGGCATAGGTAGTGATTCCATTGGTGAGAACTGTTTAGTTTCCAGTGTTACCCTAGGCAAACTGGACATAGTCCAGAGAATAGTAATAAAAATGATAAAATGTTTAGAAAACATGACACATGAAAAGGCTGAAAGATTAGGTTTGTTTAGTCTAGGAAACAGTATATTTAGATAGAAAACATAACAGTCCTGAAACAACTAAAATTATTTTCCATATTCACAAGGAGGAAGTCAGGAAGTAATTGGCTTGATCTACAACACAAGTAAGAAAACTCATTAGCTGTAAAAGACAGCTATGTCCAGGAAAGGGGTGTCAAGGAAGGGTGTTAAGAATCTTTCAAGAGTTTAGGAGCAAATAGCAGTGCCAATACCAACATATGAGATATTAACACTGCTGATGACTGGCCTCACTGGTTGAGTCATTGATTAATGAATATTTAGCCTTGTTTTCCTTTGATTCTCTGATGTTCAGCTGCATGTTTTTGACACTGGTCTCACTCAATTATTTTTTTTTGCTGAGGGGATGAAAAGGATGACCTGATTACCAGGAACAGCTATACCTGAATGCTGGTTTCTGCACTGTGTTTGGAGACGTTGGAGCTGCTGCTTCAGTATCCAGCCCTGAGCTTTATTACACAGCACAAACGCAAAGCGATTCCACTCTTCTGCTTGCAGCTGCAAGCAAGACCAAAATTCAGCCCTCATAATGCAAAGTAATTTCCTGTGAACTCAGATGAGGAAGTGGCTTGTTCACAAGAGTCTGATTCTGGCAAAACCACCTTCCTGCTTCTACAGATTTTTTTTTTTTTTTTATTCTGGGGAAAAATCATTAAAAACTCTGAAGTATTTAAAGGCCTCCTGGAAATGTTTAACTAAAAATCATAAAACCCAAAATAGAAAAAAAAAAAAGGAAAAAACCCAATAAAATATGAAGCATATCCTGGTATTCAGGTGTGATTTTCTTTCTTTAGAAACATTAAAATGTTGTTGGCATGTGCATGCACAAATCATAGGTAAATTTCTGTTAATAATGAAATACTCTGCAAAAGTGCAATGGTTCCAGTAAATGTCAGAACACATCTGCTCTATTTAAAAATTAACCATATCATTAAAGTTATATTACTAGTTAATTTCTGAAAAGGTTTAATTATTAGAGAGTTATCTTTCCAGCTTCCAGGGAAGAATTAGAAATATGGCTCTTCTGTGTTTAAATCTTCCTCTGCCAAGTGCTTTAAAGTTTTAAGAGGCATATATTCCCAAAGTTATTTGGGAGATATAAATATAATAGCTTTGATTATTACACTATAAAGTCAATGAACCTTGTGTCATTGCAGATTTTACCCAATCTTGTGAAGTCTCTTGAAACAGACTCTTTTTTCCCCCACTTTCTAAGGGAGCTGAGACTAAGGGAAAGCTGCCACTTGTGACAGCAGCAAATCTGGCCCAGAGTATTTCCTGAGAAGAGCCTTGCACTTGTTTCATCCTCCTCCACATCATGTGTCTCTCTAGCTCTGGCACCGGCTGGGTGTACCAAGCAAAATTTAAGTCAGAAATGATTAACACAGCTGGACTAACCTGACTTTAGCCTTATTACCCGTTCTTAAACACCTGCAGATTTAAGTTACACGATGTTTCAGTTTGTTATAGTTGCCTGTAGTGATTCTCAAATCTGTAATGACTGAAGCCAGAAGCATTAAAGGCAAACACTTAAGGGGGTTTCTATGAGCTTTGCTTTATGATTTCCCATAAACATTCCTGTAATAACTCTCCAGTCCACCACACTTCTTTTTTTTTTTTTTTTCCCCCAAGAGACTGCATACCAGCAGATGTAGAATGATGGTTATACAGAGTCAGAGCAACCTTAATCCAAGTAAATCAAGACCTTTTAGAGCCAGCCAGGTATTATAATAAAATTTTACTTGGTTATCTGTGCAAATGCATTCAAACAGTTAATTGCCTTATTTAATGCACATAGTAAACAGACATTACTTGCAACTGCAAGCACCAGGTGGACTGAACATTTCTCATTCAAACCAGACATATATCATGAAACTGAAATGCAGAAATAAATGTAAGAGAAGAGATAGTGTGGAGAAAAAAAATGTTTCTTAATTATGTGGTGTCCACTTTCTGTAACAGATTGTCCTCCCAATTCACCCTAGCTCAATCAACCTGCCAGCTTGCTTTGGAAACAAACCAGCAGCTGTACACCCAGACCTCTGCTTATCTGGTGTACAGGTGTCCTTGTTTGCATATTTTAGTTATCCAGTGGTTTGCTCTGGTGTCACAGGGTTTGTGAGGGAGGAATATAAAAAAATCCTCATTGCACAGAAAGAAAATATTCTGTCTGTTGTCAAGAATGACTGCAGCTTTGGGTCAGAGGTTGTTTTAAACTATTCACTGTAAGCTCTGTGAATTAATGAAGTGACCTTAGTGAAGAGTTCCTGAAAGCATCCCTGGCATTTATGCAGCTGGTACTACCCTGGCTGGGATGTTGCATTTTGAGGTACAATGGAAAGAAGACAACTAGGTTCTATGGCTGTGTTTGGAGTAGAAGGTAACAGCCCCTTCTGAGCATCACCAAACTGTATAGGGAAACTGAGATGTGCACATTAGTATGTGTGATCACTAAAGTAGTAACCACAAGAATACTAAGGGGAAGAAACAAGCATAATTCTAAGCAGAAGAGCAGTAACTATTTACCATAAATGCTATAGAAAGAAATCCTATCTGGAAACAAAGTTAAATTTTTTCTGAGATCAAAGATTTTGAACTACTTAGAATCTTAGTTGACTACAGCAGAGCATGAGTCCAACCCACAGAAACAGCTCAGCAAATGTTTAAATTCAAGGATGGCAGTTGCACTACAGATGTAAATCTCGTATATCCTTTTGAGAAAAAAAAACACAAAGTGGTAACTAAATTGAGATAATAACCCTAGATTTACATGGTCTCACCTAGAAACCAGGATTATTACCTCAAGATTAGTGACTTAAACAGGCCATCTTTAAAGATACAGCCGGAAAACAAACCTTTGTTTTGTCTTGTTAAACATGAGTAGCATGTTTTGTCAGAGTTCTGTGAAGATGTCTTGGTTTAGCACACATTAGAGGCCGTTAGAGGTGGTTTAATGAAATCTTTTTTCCTTCGCTTGTCCTAGGTAAGTTTTGAAAGACATGGTTATCTTTCTTTTCACTGCAATAAAATTATAAGTACTTGAAGAACAAAAAATTAATTTATTTTCAAAAATAATTACCATAAAATAAAAAATACTTATTAAAAATCAATGATCAAATATTCCTTGAAGTGTTATATTCAGCTAAATTCATAGATTTCTAAAGCATAAAATTAAAGGTTCATAATCTGATAGTCATTCAAAATCTCAACAGAAGTTTCTAATTTAATTCAGATAAACATCAGTATAGAAGAAAGTCTCTTACATTTTCAATTTCATAATAAATAAAGCTTCTGATAGAAGATACCCTGATACTTAGGTCTACCTTTTCAGAACTTAATTGAGCGCTCTGCTGAAGCAAATGCAATTTGCATTGGCAGAACTGGCTGTTCAAATGACAACCCACTGAACTGGTTGTTAACATGCCATCAGCTTCCCATACTCCCTGCCACACTTTCAGCCCTCTCTGGGAGCATGATCAGAGGCTAGAGCTGCTCTGCTCCTTCCCAGACACAAGCAGAAGCAGATTAGGAGGGTGTTGGCATGCTTGGGCACTCTCTAGACAACCTTAAGTACAAAACACAGGTTACACAGGGAGGCAAATCTTGTATTTAGTCCAAAAATTTTCCATACTCTCCTGCAGCAGCGACTTTCTGTTAAAAAATGGTCAGCTGAGGGCAGAATTTTAATTTACGGGTTTTGAAAGGTAAGGTTCTTTTTTATGTGTTTATTTGAATGACCCATTCAAAGTACGAGTGGGAGTCTCACTGGGATCTCTCTGTAGTTTTATACAGATAAAAAAAATAACATGGACATTTTGAAAACAATGAAAATCAATAATTCAACTTCTTGAAATTTTCAGGCGGCTCAGATGGTTGGTCTCACTCCTGGATTCAGGCAGCCAATGTTTTGCACAGAAATTCTCTACATGCTTGTTGCCTGTCCACTTCCCACGGTCTCCACATTGGGAGCCATGTCCTATTGTAGCACACTGCTTAAATATGCACAGAGTTACTGCCCTACATGCGAGCTTCCCTTACTTCTGAAGGAGGTCCCTGGGGACTGAATTAAGGAGCTAAAGATCTACTTAGCTATGTGACATAAATTGAGGATGTAAAAACAGGTATAGCAAAGAAGAATATGACTGGGTAAGCAATGTTCCTTCAAGAAATTAAATGTTTCTAAAACTGCAAAAAAGAAAAAGAAATCAATTGAAATAGGAAACTGAGGGGAAAGTAAAGCGAAAGAAAAGCAGGGCAATAATTTTTAATTGATTTTTCCACTATCTGGGACACCAACAGAGAAAAGTATCAAAACTTGAATCATACAAAGCTGATGTCCTGGAAAGATGTAATCCTTTCTCTCAATAAGGACTTCTACTAGAAAATCAGAAAAATTATTTAAGTTTGAACAGCATAGTAGAGAATGAGGTCAGCTTGGCATGTTTAGTAACAATCTGTCTCGTAGGCAGAGACTGCAGTTTGGAAAAAGCTACTCTGAAGCTACTTTAGTTTAAGACTCAACTTTAATCTACTTCTTTCTAAGATATGACCCAAACTGCCTTATTTCATTTGTAATCCAAACCACAGAGCCTTTCAGCCAGTGTAAAGAGAGCTTGAAACAAGGCCTAATTTATATTCAGGTTTTCCTGCATACCCGCCAAAGTGGTTATGAAATATTCACATGCACATACACACATGTACAGATATCTACTGTTTATACACAGGCATATGGTCTCTGTGTCTGTGCAGCTGTGCACACATATACACATCTCTCAGGAATACTGTATGTGTCTAACAATGGCTGTGCAGTTTGGCTTTTTAGTTTCTTAGTTACACTGAAAGCTATTTCTTACTTATTTAAAATTATACTCAAGATGTTAAGTCCACCATAAAAAGTGAAGTGTTATTTTTGAGGGATCATTTAGGACTTTCCCTTTGTGTTTTTGACACATTTTTCCTAGTACTACTTCAGTATCTTGCAATTTTGTTTAACCTGAAATACTAAATATTTGCCTAAATCTGAAAAAACAATCTTATTTTATAATTAAAATTCATCTTGTACACATCCTGCACATTTTCTTCACAAGTGCAGTGGCTTGCTGGAAACCACTAGTTTAAAAGGGATCCCATATTGGACCAAAACCAGGGCAGATGTTGATATCTGAGGCTTGGGTTCTGGAGGTTAAGCACTGCTTGGAAGTCCCTTGGTGGGAAGGAAGGAAGAGCAAAACTGTTCCCTTCTATTTGTTCAGTACTGAGTTTTATAGAGAAAAAGTGTGTTTTTACTGCATATATGATTTAATTGTAGGCAATATAAAGGGAATGCAGCAAACTAGTTTGGTTTTTATTTCTTTTCTTTTTTTTCTTTTCTTTTTTTTTTTTCTTTTTCTGGAGGGGTGGAGGGGGGAATGGGGGGTGGGAGAATGGAGCAAAATGCTATTTAAACAGAACCAATATGCTGGAGATGGTTTCCACCCTTTCACAATGCATAACCAGTCCCACAGATTTTACCCCCTCATGCACTGAGATAAACTTAAGAGAAAACACCGTTCTAGTTAAAACCAGTCTCTCCTTTGTAAACAGGGATTTGTTTTAACAAAGTCTTTTTTCAATAATATAAATAATGATAAAAATAATGGAGTCACCAATGTTGATTTAGTTCAATGTCTGGGGCAAGTATCCCCTCAGGTAAAGGCAGTGAGCCTTATGAAGGCAGGTATTACATTATTAATCTCATCACTCATAAAATGCTTTATTCCATTTATCACCTATAGCAGCATTCAGCTCACCTTCGCACCTCAAACTCGTGATATAGCATCAAGTGTTCTCAAATAGTTTTTAAGTGCAAGGGATTTAGTTTTCTCCACTTAGCCTGTCGAAGTCTTCTACATGATTTCCCATCCTCAGCTGTATACATGGATTGAAAACCCTTCCATATGGCTTGGAGGATAAACTGTTATCTTTGTACTTTCCAATATGCCACTTCAGAATATCTTGTTTTAAAATTGTAGTTTCTAAAGAAGCGTTTTTAAAGAAAACTGACTTATATAAAGGCTCTTATTTTCTAGGGCTGCCTCCCTCCTTGCCGTGCTGAGGATATAGCATCAGACTGATACTGAATATGGCCTGAGAAAGGGAGATCTGGTTCTAAAGTTTCTATCTAATAAACTTTTTCTGATGCAGACCTAGAGATGTTTCTTGTCTAAAGCTTAAGGGAAAGAAGTGTCTTGCATTGATCATGTGTTTGAGTAAGGTCTGAATCATTCTAGTTTGTGACTGAGAGAAACAAAGTCATTCCTTTAGGGGAAGATTTAGTAGGTGAGCCACCTTATGGAGCATCTGCTCCCAGTCCTGTGAGAGAAGAAACGTTGCTTGATTTCCCTCCATGCAGCTCTGTTCATGGGAGACAGACCAAGTGCAAGATGATGGGTAATCTCCTTCCTTGAGATAATGTTGATGAATTAACATTCAACAGTTTTGGTGGCATTTATAAGGGAGTTTTTATGACAGGGCAACATTTGCAGCAGAAGTGGCCATGAGTGCATCTGCTTTCTTGCTTTGTTCTGCTCGGCTCCAGGCTCACCACATGACATATTTTAGAAACAGTACTTCAATGGGAAACACAAATGGACGGCAACTGACAGTAATTATTTTGTGGTACTCATTAAACTCCTAGCCATAAAGGAAGTGGTAATACGTTGAGTTGCTTTCAAAGAAAGTATGTGGATGCACAGCCCCGCAAAACATGCTGAAAGACATGTTCTGCCAAAAAAAGAGTGAGTTTGGTCTAGTAAACTCATATACAATTTTCAGGCAAAGCTTCTGCTCCCTAAATCTGCAAGAATAGAATGTCTATAGGCATTATCTTGCTTCAACAAATGAAAGGTTTAAGAGAGTGCCAGACAGGCTTATCTTGGTCTATTTTTGCAGAAAGTTAGTATCCCTAATATGCATCCTGTGCAGGTTTGAAGCAGAGAATAAATTTGTTTAAAATGAGAGTTTCTCAGATCTGTGACAGTGGCAAAGAAAATGAAACTAAAATGTGTTTGCAAGTATTCTATTCAGCACTCAAAGCAGAATTTTTTATGACAATTTCAATTATGTTTCAAGGCTTAAAAGACTGTTAAAATATGCTAATTAAGACATCCAGAATGACAAAAGTTTCAATTGTGAAATCTCCTCTTTCTCTGAAAACTACTTAGAGTAAAGCAATATTTGATTTCTCCTGATGTGGGTTTAGATAGTTAATATCAAATGCTAAATTAAACGTCAATAATCCTTAAGGAGCCTATCTTAGTCACATTTTTTTAATCAAGGTTTTCAATGTGATCTTAAGGTCCATTTGTTTCCAGCATGTAATGAGAACTGTATAAATCTCATGCATTTCCAGGCAGAGTTCATTATAAGGGTTTCATTTATGCTTATTTAAGCTACATTATAAATGCTTCATATGAAGATTTTGATCCAAGAAAGTGTACAGAATATATATGGGACTGTGCAAACCAAAGGATTTTCAGTTACAGTTTTCAGAAAAAAAAACAAATGCCATTCAGCCTGCCCCCCCAAGCTAAAAAAAAATAATCAACAGTACATATTTTAAATAATTTTAAACAAAGAAATATGGCAGAAAGGCAAGTGCAGGTTTTACTGTATAAAATGTGAATCAGTTAACAGTCAATGTTTTTTAACAGAATATCCCTATTGGCTGATGATTCATTAGTGTTATCTCAGGGAAGGAGGTTATTGATAATTTGATACTGTGCGTCCACTATCCTAATCATTATTGTCAGAAAGTCTATTAAAGATCACAGGTCATGGATCTAAAATTAGGTATTCCATAAAAAAAGAAAAAGAGCAAAAGACAAGGGCAGACATTCTTATAGATTAAGAATTGCACTAAAATGCATTGTATCAGCTAATTTTGCTAAGATACTATTTGATAAATTAAAGCTACAATCTTCAGCGAAACATTTCTCATTTAAAATGAACTGGAGGTAGAAGGCTGAATGCTAAAACCCCCCACAACTCTGATTGTTTTTTCTCCTGCTGTGTATGAATCTGCCTTCAAAATATATTTCTCCTACAAATTGTGCTGGAGTACTTACCAAAGTAATAAGATACACTTTTATTTTTTTCTCTTTTTGGTCTTGAAGAACTCTGGTTTTGGGACAACTGCACTCAAATATGTCAATATTTAGCTAAATAAGAAGTTGAGAACTGTATGGCTGAATGGCATTTCAGAGGCATAACCATGAAAAGAGATGCTGTAGTCAGTGCAAGGGAAAGGTTGTTCGCTGCTTTCCAGGCTGCGTGAAGGAGAGCTTCACTCTAAGGACCAGCTATTTGTAGCAGATTTTAGCTTGACTGCTACAAGTGCAAGCCAAACTGCATTGTCACTTCATGCAGTAACCTTAGCCTGGGTCAGTGGACTGTCAGCAGGAATGTAACGCTCCCATAAACATCTTGGCAGGAACCAATTAAAAAAACCTACTGGTACTGGGCACATGTAACATATACATGCCTTTCTTGTAACTTTCAAAATTGGACTATACAACTCAATAGAAGTGTGCCATTTGTTCTTTGATATTCTGAAGAAAGGTATTGGGATATTGGGCATTGCTCAAATGCTCCCATAAATTCCTTTTTAAGGGTCACCAAACCTGTATTCCTTGCTTAATCTAATGCACTTAACATAAACTAGGTTGAAGGCAAAACAAAAATAAGGTATTATCATTCTCTTTTAAACAGAATAGAACACAGAAACAATACAATTACATTGTCTTTCAGTGTCTGTTAAGATAGAGATGACAAAGGAAAGAAAACCATGCCTAATTCCAGCCTAAAACCTGAAAGGTGACCCTCTTCATCTTTATATGCCAATTGTTAAGCTATATCACTTCTTTTACTCCATTTAGGGTCACTCAAACTCATCACAGGCCCCTTTCCACCAGCTGAACTCACAGAGGTCAATATTTTCTACCCAAGTTGCTATGACATCTTTTATACTGCCTTCCTTCTTCCCCACACTTTCCTCTCAGGTCCAAAAATCCTTATATCCCTCCTCTCCACTGTATCCCTGTTTCCTGATTTCCTTTAACATTCAGGAAGAGGTCTGAGCATTCCTTTCACCTCACCAGTGGCTGGCTCTTCTGGAAAAGTGTGGATGGCCACTTGCCTGGAGAATAAGGAGGAACTGGATGCTAAGGTCAGAATGGCCAGGTTGGGACCAGCTTGCTAGCAGCTGAAGAGGTAACACAGCACTGACACTTCCAAACCAGGCGTTTTCACATCATGGCCCTGAGCTTCTACAAAAGCATATACAAATGACAGATGTTACACAATTGCATGGCTGGCATTAAGGAGGGCAGCTGGTGTCTGAGTGCAGACAATGTGGTAAGCAATGCGCTTATTGGGTATTAATGTGCTTGAGCATGAACTAACTCAGTCTTTGAAGGGAACCGTGACAAGTTTCAAGCAGAGAACAGGCTTAACCACAAAAATTCAAATAAAACCTAGTGTGTTTCATCACACAGTACTGTCAAAAGTGCATTACAGCACCCTGGTTCTCTTCTGCTTGTTGAGATAAAATAGCTCAAGTGCCTGCAAAATCCAGCAGCAGAGGTAATTGGAGTTGTGGCTGCAGCAGCAAAAGAAACACAGGGAAGTTCAAGCACGTGCTGAAGGAAGAGCTGGAGAGGTGTAAGTAATGGGTAAACCAGCCTCTTCCCTTTTAGTAGCAATAAGCTATGAAATCAAGCATAGGTGACTACAATCACATCTTAGAGATTGACAGGATAATACTAGATTTTTTGACTGTACTGGAGTGACCAGATATTACTATTTGGGCAACTGTTATTATCATCCATTTGGCAAAGGCGCTACAGGTTATGTCAGTATTAGGAAATTTCCATTTGAGCGATACAGAGTCAGTTTTGTAGAGGTCTGTTGTGCTACAAGATGATGGCAACCAGAGCCAAGCTGAACCCCACAGACAATATGGACGTGGAACGTGTTACAAACCCGCAGAGCATCACATTCAGCTGAGGCTGGACCTAGATGTGTAGATCACACAACATTTAAAAGGTTTTTTCTCCTATTGATGTGCTGTAGAAGTACACTGGAAACTAGGCTACTGTCTCTGCTGCTATTTTCTCCCACTTCCGTGTCACAAAGGTTATTGTTCTTCAACAGAATGGCTGCCTCCAGCACTGACTCGGGAATGCCAACTGTAATTAAAGACTTGGAAAAAACAATGCATTTAATGGCTTATTCAGGGTGACAAGTGTTGTCCTACCTTGGGAATATCTATGAGCCTAATAAGTGTAGCTTTCCATTTGGCTTTCCCTTGCTGCTTCATTTGATACTAGCTTTCTTCTGCAGGTTTTTGAGACCAACATTTAAGATATGCACACGGTGATCCTGTGCTTAAATCATAATAAAATGTCACAGTAATTTATTCACCAGGAATATTTTGTTAGCTTCTTGTTTAATTCCCCTCAAAGCTAATTTAGATGCTTGTTGTCTGTGTGTTCCGCATCTGTCTGTATTAATAATTGTGCAAATGTCTGAACAAATTAAGACATTTTACAGCATTTAAACATCCCAAAGATCTTACATTTTCTGTGAAAGTGGAGAGGTTGTACTATAATTTATGGATGTTTTTCCATTAATATCTGAATTGTTTTGGCAGCTAGTGCCTAAAAGCAGCAGTTACCTGGCAAGGACAGAATATCTGTCAGACCATGAAGGGTGCCTGCATTCACTGGAGAGATAAATGGGAACACCGAAATAGAGTTAAGCCCAGAGAAGGAAGCTCATCCTCAGACAGACTTGCCAAGCTTGTTTCATTATAGCTTATAGCTTTCTTTGTAGCTTAGCGAATGCTGTTAAGTATTCTGTCAAAATAAACCTACTTTTCCAGACAACTAGCACTGCAAAACCCTAAGGTGCCACCGCTAATACTTGAACTTGTTTACTGTTCTTTTGCTTAAAAAATATAGCTAACAAAAAGTATTTTCTAATCCAAAAACCCTAGAAGGTTTTTTTTAATTTTAAACTTTCCTGTCCAACCATAATGAAAAGACAGATTATTTCTTAAAGTGTGTCATTTATAAAGCAGAAAATTGTTTTTCATGTAGTTTGAGGGCAGGAAAGTAAGAGTCTTTCAAGTTCCGATAGTTTTGGTAACGTCACTCTACAGAATCACAATTCATACTCATCACTGGGGACACATATCCTGGAAGGTCTATCTGCAACTCTAACTAACAACCTTTTCCATTTCTAGAACAAATTATAGTTTAACTTTCTCTAAGAAGAAAAGCTGAAAAACAAAATTAAAAGACTGTCTTAGAAATATAATTTCAAATCTTTTGCATCTACTAATTTAAAATGTAGTATTGTAGTTTCTTATTCTATTTACTTAAAGTACGTTCTCTTAGTTAACTAGCTCTTGTTCAAGCCCGAAGACCAAATCAAGTTTATAGCATAATTAGAAAAAAAAAGTAATTGGTTGAAATAAAGAAGATTAAAATTAAAGTTATGTATAAAAAATATTTTGTTACAGAGGAAGGAGAAAAACGAAAACAGAAATCATAACAACTTTAAATGGCAGATTTTTTTTCTGTTTTTTTAACAAATTATTAATATTTGACACTGAAAAAGGACGCAAGTTCTACAGAAGACAACATAACACCTCCAAAGCTTCAAGATGTCTGTATGTAAGATTTTGTTTCATGCTGGATAGATTTATTTTGGCTGAACATTATTCAGTACTAATTGGAACTAAGGAAGCGCGTTTCTGCTTCCACTATTATTTTTCTCTGATCAAATCATAATGATTTATACTCCAGGGAAAATAAGACCACAGGTTCTACTCATATGAATCTTTGTGTATGTCACTGTGCACATTTACAGTCATATTTTTCCAATCATCGTTAACTGGGCTTTAGATGTAATACAATGCACTGAGAACAACTGCCATAAGAGATTCCCTTCCCATACTCGTTTATTCACAATCCATATGCTTAATTGGATTTCACTTAACAACTGCATTAATGGACCTAGTTACTAAACATTGTGGATCATGTACTGTTACTTCATTATACGCTAGATGAAGCTAAGTCATAAACCTTAGATCTTAAAGACAAGATCTACTCTTCCAGCCCCACAGAAGTGTTATTTGCACTATTTTCTGCTAAGATCAGCCTAAGATGTGATAAAGACCTAACAGTCCTTAGCCTTTAATTATTTTCCTTCCTTGCTTCCAAGGACTTTCAGATGTTTTTTTTGTTCACAAGTCAGCAAAAGCTTTATTGCTCACCGCACATTCACCAGTAAAATCTACTAATAGGCAGGTCCAGTATTGCCTTTTCCCTAATACAGATTTGCAACAGTAATGTGGCCTTTTGAACTGATGAATAGGCATAATAAAATCACCAGTAGAGAATGAACTAGTTGACCTAAGAGATCTTTTTAATCTCTAATTTCTATAGGAAAAAAAATACAAAAAGTACATTAACCTCATCTACAATGTTCTCTGTCAAATAATGATCCTGTTATAAGGTCATTACAGAAAATATTGAGATACATTGCAATACTGCTTACAAAATCATGCAATAAGCTCTTTGCATTTACAAGTTATACTGAACAGCACACTGTAGGGAAGTATTTATATTTAAACAGTTTGGTCAAGAAGGCTCTATGAACACACTAAGTGCTTTGAAAGCTATTACGAAAATCAGTCTCATTATATACCATGTAGTAATCTCAGAGCTATCAAAATCAAGCATAGGCTTTTTCCCCAAGTGGTTGTAAACAGAAGTACAGAATACAACTGATGCTTATTTTAGTTAATATTTTTGGGATTAAAAAAAAAAAGAACCTTATATGGATCAAACAATGGTCCTTAAAAGAAAAATAAAAATGTAATCATTGAATTGCATCCTGTGAGAGGAAATTGGGCCAAAATTGATCTGGATAGACAAATTTATTTTTACGTGCAGTGAATATACAATAAAATGTGATTAGAGCAAGTGTGCCATCAGTCCCTTCTGCAAGATCAAGTACAGAACAGCTCAGCCTTGATGAAAGGAATCGATAGCATTGAAAGCAAAATTGGAGGGCTCTCAAATCATCTTAATTTCTATTTTCTGAATGAGTGGATTGAGATTGCTTGGTGCACACGCTAATAACCAAATTAGTGAGCTTTTGACTCAGTACAGAGTCAAGCTTCTAAAAAACCTTAAATAATGCTAAAAAGAAGAAAAAATTTATACAACCCACAAGAAGTAGAGATACCACAAAACATATGAGTTTCATTTTGAAGCCTTAATTAATATAGCTGCATTTCCCTTAATTTTATAGACATTAGGATATGTAAGCTACAACTTCACATCTCTAAATAGACATATTGACTAACAATCTTTGTTCTCCCATGTCTGGAAAGGTAACCTACTCAACAGGCACACATATATATATGCACAACACACATAGCAAGAATCAACCTATGAGTCTGAAATCCTCCACTCAGAAGTGAATAGCAAAGATTTGCTTTGAATAGTTTCTCAGAAAATTTCCTCAGAAAGGGCTGAGGGTGATTTCAGGGTCAGTTTAAGTCAACCTAAAACTGAATTGCCCTCAAGGCCTGCCTCCCCCTCATGTTTCCTCTCAATCTCCCTTATGCACAGCAAGTCAGCTGTTAACGTGGCCAAAAACTGTGGAAGCAAGTGACAAGGAGGCAAAGGTTATGTGGCTGTGTCACCCACCACACCTAGAGAAAAATTCAAGACGCATTCATAAATCTGCAGATTTATCAGCAGCAGTTCTTTTTGATCATATTTGTATCACTTTTAGCAGCTTTTCAGTGCCTCCCCTAGCAGATGTTCAGTTTCATACCTTTTGTATGCAAGAGCCTCCTGAAGATCAGAGTGTGGAAGCTCAGAAGAATGGAGTGTCTCCACAGCTACAGCTTAATGAAGTTCAAGCTCCCCTCTGACATTTTTAAAGGCATATTTGAAATAACATAGACCCCTTTCCAGCTTTGACTAGTGCTATTTTCACAAATACAAGCTTTGAGTAATGTACTCTTTTAATATTTATTAGAAGTCAGCTGTGGTTGCAGCACAGAAAAATGTCAGGGCAAAACCAAATAAAGAGCATCTCAGCAGGAAATCACTGTTTCTCTATTTTCCTCTGGACTCGAACACCAGAACTGCTACACAGCACCAATACTGCATTATCCTCCACCTTTAAACAAACAAGACAGCAAGTGAGTAAGTAAGTAAGTAAATCAATCAATCACACTGTTACAAAGGCATAGCAGCAAAGGGTGCTTTGTAGCTACTGTTTATATAATTGGTAAAAAGGCAGCAAATAAGCCAACGGTTCAGGACAATTGAATCAGTCTCATGACTAAAGCCTAATCCAGTATTCTTGTAACAGCTGAATCCGGGAGTATGGTGGAATCAGCACTGTCGTGCTCTATTTTGAAGCCACGTGTTGAAGAATGTGAGACCAATAGTAATTATTACTCTATCATAGCTTTCTAATCTAGAGGAAAGCTCACACTGCACTTGGTAAGTAGGTTCAAAACAAGAGGCATTTTATAATAGTCCATAAGATAACAAAAGGACTTTATATATATAATTGCTGAAGAACATATGGACTCTTGAGCGTCCTTTTTGAAAAATTACAGGTTTTGTTTTCTCCTTACAGGTGAATCACACTCAAATATAAGATCTTCATTAACTGCATGTTTTATATTTTTGCTGTTTCTTTTAGCTCTTGTTGTGTAAGCTTGTGAATAACCTACTGGTGAACTTACACACAAAAAACCTCTCTTCATCAGGAAATTGACTTTTGTAGAAATTAAAAAGAATTCCTAAATACTATTTATACCCAAATGCCAGAGGAAGTAAGGGATCACAGCACTAAGCATAGCAACAGTCCAGCACAGGTGGACAAGGCTGTCAATGCTAAATTTTTGTCTTGCTGAATCCAGTAAATGGACAGGCTGTATTGCAATTTATGAGACAATGTTACTGTAACACAAACCTGGAAAGTTATAAAAAACATATGGAGCACCTTCAGCTTCAACATTCAGTCTTGGCCACCGGCACAACGTCCTTGGTGTTAACTGTGAGCCAAGCACTTGTTTTTAATTTGTGGTTCCTCTGTAATAGATTTCTGGGTATGGTTAATAATATATGGCATTAGCCTAAAAGTCTGTTAGCTGACATGGTGGTTGAACTTTTAGGCTGTCAGGAGGCAATGCAATAGATTTATTTATTTATTTTTAAATAAGTTATAGAAGCAAACAGCTTCAAATTTGTTGCATTTAAAGTACAGCAGTGCACTTGTGACCTGCTTGGCTGCCTCCACGTGGGTGTCTAGTGAGAACACCAACTTGTCAACTACCTTGCTTTCAGGGTGCACTTTGTACTCATTTTTATACATACAAGAAAATTATCCTGTATAGCATCCTGCTTGATGCCAATACAGTGAAAACTGATTCTCCAAAAACCTGGGGTGGCTGTGCTCCAAGACTGAGCTACAAATAACCACCATTGGTAATACCAGGGTCCATGAGACATGGGAAGGCTCTAACCAGCTTCCAAACGACAAGAATCTGGGGTTTCACAGTTTTCTTATGGATGAAGTAATTCAAACCAGAAACTACACAGATTATGCTTAGCTAGGAAAATATTTTCTGCACCACGATGAGAAAATAAAACAAAACAAAAACAAAAACAAACCCTGCGTAATTTTAACAATTCCTTGGGTAAAGATTTTTTGGTAACTGAATTGACCCAACTGATCAGACCTAAAACCTGATAGAAAGCTTGTGTGATGAGAAAATAACATATTTCCTGTTTTCTGCTGGCTGTATCAAATATACCCAGTGAGTATATCCAAAACACAGCATCACTATTTAGACAACCTCTGGTTACTAAAGAATTATGGACCATGTTCTTCCAAAACAAGTCTGTGTGACTCCCTATAGAACAACTTCAAGTGGAAGACATTATCACGATCATTAGTTGACATCTGTCAGGCACCCATGTCCCTTATTAATACAGTGTTTAATTTAGTATGTCTATTATCAATAGAGAAGGCTTTTTTATCATAAAATTCTGCAAATATTTAGACATGTGAGTAGATAGCTTTTAACTGCTGTGATGTCATTTAACTCCCTTAAGTAAGTTAAAAATTTTGTCAGTTTTGTCATTACTTGCATTAGACCCATGAAATCATTCAGTGTCTTCACTAATTTAATTATAAAGTACTTTCCTAAATTCTAGTTTTAAAGCATTTCACAATAAAAGTGATGGGTGGAGTAATTTCTGTTGTATGAAGTCAAATTTTAATCCTGTGGTCAAACCTTTTTACGGAATCAAATAGTTCCTTGATTGCATCTCTTGCAATAGCTGAGATTAGTAACCACTGATGGCATAGAAGTAGCGCACCCTTTTAGTATATCATGTTTATTGCAGCAGACTGATACTGATTCCTGCAGAAGCAGTAATATTCACAATACAGATCTCAACATGTATGCAAGATAATCATATTCATATATGCATATAGACAATGAAAAATACAAATTATTCTTCTACCTAGATCACTAGATGTAACTTGGGCTCAATAAAAGGAAAATCTCTAAAATACTGAAAATTAACAGATACAGACAACAGAGAGGTTGTAAAACCCTTGCCCAATTTAATGGTATTTATCTGTTCTGCTGGTATATCAGAAATAGAAATAGCATGAATTTTTGCAAGCTCACTGTGTTTTCATCTGCAGGCAAAACAAGCTGCTCTGGGAAAGTAACTTCAGGTTCCAGTTGTTTACATGAGCATTGCTAGAGCCCTGGGGAAAAGGTTCATTTCCCTCAGCGAGCTTGAAAAGAATCTCAGGGAAGTCTGCAGTAATTTGCATCATGTCATGTTCCCTGACGGCAGAGTTTCAGTCTGACCTCACAGCCTTTTGTTTGTAATCTTATAGTTTTTCTGTGGTTGTGGTCCAAACCATGTTTGTGCTTACATGGATTCAATGTGCTCCAATTTATCTTTTTTTTGGGGGGGGGTTATCTTCTACATTGCTGACTTGGTCCAGTTTGACTAGCTGTGGTGATTACCTTCTGTAATACTATGTCTGACTGAAGCAGTAAACCCTCTCCAAGAATGGAAAAAATTGTTTCATCTGAGTTCTGATATCTAATAATTTCTTCTGCTATTTTCAAACTTACATATGACAACTTATTCTCTTTAAGCAGCTGCCTATTATATTTTAAACTCACAGTTTTGTAGTCAGTTCACCAGTTCTACTGTACCTGTGAAAATGGTGATGTTCAGTTACCACATTTAACTTACGCCCCCAAAACTTCTTCTGAGCTGCATATCAGCATGGAGAATATCATCATGCTAATGTTCAGTTGAAAAGAGCCTGTCCTCTCCTCAAAAAACTCACTAATTATGGGCATAGACTTTTGAAAAATATTTATTCACAAAGTTAAGTAAGAGACCTTTGGTGCACTCAGGATTTGGAAAATTATGCAGATGAGTCCAGCCTTAGGAGAAACACTCTCATTGCCACTCAAGTGCACAGACAGGAAACAAGCACTTAGGGCTCCTAAGGACAGAGGAGCAGGAAGAGTAGAGCACAGAAATAGCTGCAGGCGCAGGACCCTACATGAGGACTTCTGATTCCCTCTCTCTGTCAGAGCATCTGAGCAGCACTTTCAGCTACCCAGTGTCAGTAACAGCCCACAGTATATGTTGTGTTAAGAAAGAAAAAAAAAAAAAACCCACATCAGGTCTTTGAAACATCTCCACTGACCTGGACAGATTTTGCATTAGCTTTTATACTATTACTTTGCCTACTTCTTATGTATGGCTGATAAACATGGTTTATTAACTCCCACTTTAGGAAAGTAATGCCAGTCACTTCAAGTGACTTGTTCAGAGACAACTAGGGGCAGAACTGAAAATGTTTATTCATGCTTTCAACCTCTTAGTTCTCAGTGCAATCTTTTAATCACCATAGATTCATTAACTGAAAACAACCCCTTCTTAAAGTCTCCTATTGTGACTTTGGCTCTGAGAGGCCAAGAACAGGCTGCACTGTCCCATCTGTATTACTACTAAACCTAGGGAGTATTCAGAAATTGATGCAAAGTTACCAAACTAACACTTACACTAAGATATGAGCATGTTGAATGGAGTTGCAAAAAACATATGCCAGAATATTGGTATGAAACAAGTCATAGCTGCTGCATTTAAAGTTGTAATGTTTCAAAAGAAAGAGGTGATAATCAAAACCACATGAGTTCAAGTATATATGCAAAGAAATGCAGAAATGCAGAATTTTGAAACATTTAGGGGTTTTTGCTATTTCATTTCCCATTATTTAGCTATGCCTCAAATCACTTCTCCCTGCCTTCACCCCCTCCCAGCTTTAAAAAACTTTAGGAAGCTCCAGTTGCCTGTTTTCACCAAATCTGCCCATCTACCTATGCATGGAAATAAGTATTTAGTGTTCAAGGATCACTTCCTCCAGTCTCAGGAGAGGTGCATCCCAAAAAAGAAGAAGTCAGGCAAAACAGCGAGAAGACCTGCGTGGATGAATAAGGAAGTATTAGATAAGCTTAAAATCAAAAAGGAGGCCTATAGAGGGTGGAAGCAAGGACAGGTGGGCTGGGTGGAATATAGAGAAACTGTCCGAGTGGCCAGGAACCATATCAGGCAGGCAAAAGCCCTAAGGGAACTGAATCTGGCCAAGGACATCAAGGACAATAAGAAAAAATTCTATAACTATGTCAGCGAAAAAGGTAGGACTAGGGAGGCTGTGGGCCCTCTCCGGAAGAAAACAGGAGAACTGGCCACCCAGGATACGGATAAGGCTGAGGTACTGAATGACTTTTTTGCCTCAGTCTTCACTGGCAAGGGCTCTAACTGCACTGCCCAAGTCACAGTAGGTAAAACCAGGGGCTCTGAGAATGGAGAACTGCCCATAGT
>VXBW01000693.1:0-30158 GCA_013400375.1 Thinocorus orbignyianus | reverse complement strand
GAAGGGAGCCTACAGGAGAGCTGGGGAGGGACTCTTTGTCAGGAAGTCTCGTGACAGGACGAGGGGTAATGGTTTTAAATTGGAAGAGGGGAGATTTAGATTAGATCTTAGGAAGAAGTTCTTCCCTGTGAGGGTGGTGAGGCACTGGAACAGGTTGCCCAGGGAAGCTGTTGATGCCCCATCCCTGGAAGTGTTTAAGGCCAGGCTGGATGGGGCTTTGAGCAACCTGCTCTAGGGAGAGGTGTCCCTGCACATGGCAGGGGGGTTGGAACTTGATGATCTTTAAGGTCCCTTCCAACTCTAACCATTCTATGATTCTATGATTCTATGGATTAACAAAAACCCACTTACCCTGGCAAAACTGTTAGTCCAACTGACACATGGAATTCTCAACAAGAAGAGAAAAACATTTCAAATGTGTACGTTTTGCGTTCTTTCAGTCCATATTCTGAATTGTTTTAATTACTATTTGTAATAACTGTCTGATGCACCACCAAGCTTTGTTTCATCACTGCCATTTATTGTTACATAGATTTTATGTAGGCATTACACTGACAAAACCCAAAGTTAAAATGATCACTTACATGATCATTCCAAGAGACAACTAATGTGGTTCTGATAAAAAACACATATGTGTAGCTAAAAGGCCCATACCCCAAATAAGCAGAAGCTATCCTGATTTTCTTGTGTAGCAAGCTCCTGAAGAATATAACTCTTTATATGAGATCATTAGTAAGTAATACATTTGTGAATATCACTATTCCCTGAATTTTTTGGCTTCATTGACAGTACAAAAATCCAGGATCAGACCAACCACTGAATTACACAAAGTATAGTGGCAGAAGAAAACCAATTTGAAGCAACTGAAGAAATGCACTCGACTTTCATAGTCAAGTAAAGATGTAAATTCATGAAATGAGAGCGCTAAAAATATCATGCAATGATTTTAATTCTTGCAGTTATTTAAGGCAGATATTATGGAAATCTTGACAGACATTGTAATTTCATTATCTATAGTCTCATTTCTGTAAGCCGGCTGCCTTGCTATTGAGGTTAAGCTTACATAACTGAGAAAGCAGCTATTCATATATAATAATATTTATTTTCACTGTTCATTTTCCTTGTATTCATCATCATAATATCATTTGTCTTTCCTGCCTCCTCTTAGCCTCACTGGTTCCACTTGGGATTAGAAAGTAGGGGATGCTTTAGGACAGAGATTGTGTTTATATTTAGTGAGTTTGGGCAATAAGAAATCTTACAGTTTAATAATGCTGTGATGTAGTTTCTGTAGATCTTTTCTTTGGTTTTCCTGCACTAGTAAAGTCAAGCTAAAATTAGATAGACTTTATCAAAAAAAAAGGGCTCTTTATCTCCACTAGCACCCTCATCTAGAGTAGTTGATAACTTAATGGTATTATTAATTGATGAACATTCTAAAATACATCAGGACAAGTTTAAATAGGAGGTATTAATTGGGATTTGTCCCATATGGAATTTGTCTTGGTCCTGTAGGAACAGAGAGACAAACGAAAAGATTTCTTTCCCATTCAAAACATGACCTCTCTGGGTTTATTTGGGCTCTTGATATAACAGGCACTGAACTAGCTAATTAGCTTGGCATCATTTCAGACAGCTGGATTAGAGTCAGTGATAAAGTGCAGCAGAAGGCACCTCTTGGCACAGGTCCCTGCAACTCATCCTGCCAGCCTAGAAATCCAACAGAGGAGAGGGATCTGCCAGGCTGGGGCTGGAGGCTCCTTCCGAGTCCAGAGAAACTGTGCCATTTGTCAAAGACATGTTTAAATATACGTGCTTATACTGCAAGCACAGAGTACTGTATCCAACAGAAATAAGTCACAGGACTGGGCCAAGCTACTGTAAGTCACTCCCCTATGGAAAACACTGTCATTTTTTGCAGAAAAGAGAAACTTTCACAAACCAAAAGCTGTGCTACAATTCACAGACACAGTTGCAACTCACACCCTTTTAACTAGGACCGTCCCCTGCTGTGCTTACTTTACACCACAGAGCATGAATTTTGTATGGATGATCTTCAAACTATCTGGGAAATAAGCTTAACACTTTGTGCTCCTGAAATTATATGTGGAGCCAGTCTTACAGGGAAATGTTTCAAAACAAGGAGGATACAGTAGTCAGGTAACATATCAGCATGAGAAGTTTCTGCTCCAGATAAGGGTAAATAATAGCAATGTTCAGCACGTGGTTTGGAGATAAACAGAAGTAAAAGTTTCAACCCTAGTCTCTTTGCTGACTTCATTGTCACGTGTTACCTCACAAGGACAAAATTTGAGAGAGCAATTTTTTAACAATGGTTTAAATTTAATTAAAGAAAGTCCTTCAGCTTAGCAGTGATGACAGGCAGTATCCTTGTGTGTTTTACAAGATTTTTTTTCATTCAAAATAGTTATCTGTGCTAGATCACTGTCTCAACAGAGTGGGAAGCATCTCATTCCGTTATTTCATATGATGGAGTCTACTTTGACATTCTCAGGTTCGTATATTCTTTCTAATAAACCCTGAGTGGTTTCCTATTCCCCTTTTTTCTTTCACACCCCTGCCACTCTATACCCTCCTTTGAAAAATTATATTAGTGTGAAAGGATGTATTTCCAGATTTTTTACATATAATAGCAAGAACATTGAAGAGTGTATTCTTACATGGGAGAACACACTTTTTAACCTAGTTTTGTTATTATATCGTCCCTGAAATATATCAAGAGATTTAAAACATTCATCTCGGAATAAAACTGTAGCAGGCTTGTATCATTTTCCATCCACATTACATTCTGTATGATGTGAAGGGATTCACGGAGCTTTCTTTTCTTCTCTCATTACAATCTTTGTCACTAAGAATGAGGTATCCAAATTTTAATGCCTCATATATTTTGTCAGCTGTAGTGGTGTGCTAGACCACTTTGACCTTTTTGATTGGCTTGCCATTTCAATCCTTCCTATTTACAGCTTCATTAACCTGTGGGGGAGAGGTGGACTGGCTAACCAATCAACGGATGGTGTATTGAAAAGGTCAACGTAGTCCAGCGTATTTACAATCCCTTCACAAACCACATGCAACGGAAGATGTAGAGTTCCCCATTTAGGATGGCAAAGTTGCAGCAACAGGAAAAATGAGGTGACATGAATTCACTCTGAATCTCAGACATTAGGAAAATTAAAGGAAGCAGTAAAACCCCTCCAACTCCATTTCAGAGAGATACCGCATTTGTCAACTTGCAGTTCTTAGTAGAAAACATTTGATCTCGACTAGATGACATTACCCAGATAAGTGAAATTCACAATTATTACTATTTTGAAATAGTGCTGAAGTCAACCCTAAAAAGCATTTCATTGCCTGTTTAATATAATCCTGGGAAGAAAGAATAAAAACTGAACATGGTCCTTTGCACAGGGAGCTTTTTAAACAGGAAATATCTGAATTTTGCCAACATTCTTTTCTATAGACTTCATTAAACATCATCTTCCATACGAGAAAACATTAGTAATAGTTATGTAATTAGTGCCATTCTAAGATAAATAATTCAAAACTGATTCATAAAATAAACTTCTACTTAGACCACAAACAGATAGGACAAAATCCAGACTAAACATAGAGTTTGATAGCAGAGGGCAGTGTGCTACAGGGGGCTCTGCCTTTCAGATAAGAAGAAAAACTAAACTAATGACCACTTATGATCACTGAGGTTGTTTAGTCATGTTAATCTTAGTGACCTGGCCAGATTCCAGCTTCTGTAATTACATGTCTCTTGGAGTACCTTATTTTCCCTAAACCCAATTGTTTTGGGGTGGCAATGGCAGGGGGAGGAGGGAAAGGCAGCCTCTCTTGCTAAATACTTTAGCATTGAATGAAATGGAACAGCATTCCTGCAATGAAAGGACAAGGAAATCATTTTACATTAAGAAGTTTAAACAGCAGTTATAAACTACTTGGAAAAGTAACATACAGTGGAGAAATATTAAAAAGCAAGATTTCCTGTATCAATGAATAAACAATGCCAGCTCCAACTAGGATTTTTTCTTTTTCACAAGAGACTACTTCCCCGTCCAGAACTAGGAAAAAAAATAAAAATAATCAAAGAAGCACATTAAATAGGAAATAATTCATTGAGCTATTTATGTTTATAAAATTGCCATTGTGTATGGTGAGTTTAGCCCTTTTGGCACACCTTCTTCAGTCGTCCTAGCTTTCCATAGTCACTACTGGTACATGTTCAATGGATATTCTAATTTATTTTTTAAGTTTTATTCTTTAGTCAATTTTAAGTAACACTTAAGAAACAACTAATTCCACAGTCACATTATACATTCACATAATGAAAGACTGTAAGGTCTGAGGAGCAGAGATACAAAGACAGACATTTTTAACACAAAAGAAATCAACTAAAAGATCTCCTTATAGTCAGAGAGGATGCTTGTGGCAAAGGTAGAAAATAATGTGGGCCTCCTGGACGTCCATACACAATATTTAAAACAGCAGTATCAGCCATGACAACCTTCCCATTTCTAAGGAAGAGAAAATCTGAAGCTCAAAAATAAAAGCATAAAAAAAAATTGTTATGGCTACAAAATGGCAGTGCAGTAAGTACAAATGAAGTGTGAATTAAGTCAAACGTTTACAGCAACATGGGAAGTTATACACCTGCTCCACTGCATTTAGTAGCTACACTTGGAGCATCTATGTGTGATCTCCACCTAAAGAGCTCAATGAGATAATTCAAATGTTTATATTTCTCCTCCTGTTAAATATCTTGAGAATATTAAGGCCCCATCGATTTTGATACTGTTTAATATATTTCTAAGATGGTGATTATCTCCTCCTTTTCTCAGAGATGCCAGCCCACTTCTTCATAACTGAGTTTTACATTTTTTGACTGTGAAAGACCATGCATGATGTGGAGAAGCAGAGTGCAATAAAAATTGACTAACCTTAGAAGACTAAGACCATCAATGCAAACTATAAATAAACAAAATCTTAAATTGTATTGGCATATCCTTTATAAATACACATACCAGGATCTGAAAAAAAATCTTGTCATTGCATGACTTCTCTTCAATGTGATAGTCACACAAAATGTTTTTGAGAAGTGTTATGCTAAGTGGTCATTTTCACTTTATTTACCACAAACTGAAACCGTAAAATTAATTAGATCCTATCGCTAATCAGAGGGATCTGCTCCAAAGAAATACTCTGACATATTGGTAACTTGGTAATGTGTTAAATTTCTGTAGGCCAGTGATTTTTCTTGGCTTCCTCTACATAAACATCTAATAGTAAAGAAAGTAAATCAACACAGTTTTATTGAAGTCTGTGTTGATTTAAACCATCTGAAGTTCTGGCTCAGTACTAAGAAAAGAGTATTTGTTATTGCAGGCAAAGCATACATAAAATGTAGGATATTTCATCTTTAGAATCTTTGCTGGAATTGTTGTTCTTGGGTGCACGAAGAAAATTGAAGACAAACATTTTGAACACAAAAAAATTTCCTCAGATTTTATGACCTCTTAAGAAAGAAACTGATTGATTTATATAACCTGATTCTCATAGTTTTATTTCTGTTGTTTAGAAAACATGTTTTCTTTGACTATAAAATAAGTCAAATCCTTGCTTAAATCATTTACATAATATAGTAGCTGATGCTATCATAATAAAGATCTCTTTTATTCCCTTAATAATTATCTTCATTAAGTCCTAGAAATGTCTTAGATAAGTCAGACACTCCTGAACCAACACAGCTGTCTGAACTCCAAATAGTAGCCAGTATTAGTGAACTCACAGGAAAAGGCAAGAAAAAAAATAAAATAACCAAATCAAATCAACAGGAATTCTAATCATTAATAAAGACAAATTTTTGCTTAGCTCAGCAAAAATGAGGTAGGCAACTGCAAAGGACACCACAGTGATCTTTGATTCTTTACTACTACTACTATGGTCCTGAATGCTTTGACTTGCCATACATGTGTTCAATATTTTCTGCAGGATAAAGATCAGGTTAAGAAAAAAAAACCCAAAACGTTTCCAGGAAAATAAACTGAATGAGTACCACAAAGAATATTTACTAATGCAGTTCCGCCTTTTACCCATTTGGTACAAGAACAGGTTTTACAAAGACGAAAATTGAATTTTCTTCTTTATTGTTATGTAGCATATATATAACAAAAGGGACACAAGCACTTTCCCCCCAGAATTATTATTTCTATTGGAACAAATATTGTTGAAGTGGCTCTTGATTTAAACTAATATTGCAATAGCTACTGTTGGCAAAACCTCTGTTCCGACTATGTCAACAAAGACATTGCTACCTGATCGCAGCGCTAGCTTAACTTTATGCCTACAATAACTTGTGCAGTCTGAGGAGCCACGTGTTACAAAGCAAAAGGCTGCTGAGATTCTTTGGTCACAGTTTGGGTTGAAAGGGGGACTCATTCCCATTCACTTACTCCCATCCCTCCACCAGTGAAGGGAAAGCAGTATGGTTTTATGGGACACAGTGATTTATTAGCACTCACTCGTTGACCCTCATAATACCAGAAGTTGGGTTGGAAGCTATATTTCCAAATAGATATATGTATAGTTAATATATTTTTATACATGCATATAGTAAGTTATATATTTTATATTTGTATATAGTTAAATATACACATCTGTATAAATAAATGTATCTGTGTATATACTAGCACACATCATCTGAAGTTACTCTGAAAGAGTTAGTGACTCCTAAGTGAAACACCCAGAAATATTTCACTTAATTTGATATAATACTATTTTATTTTTTTTCAGAGAGGACCAGCTTACTAGGCAGCATTTTCAATTCTAAGATATATTTTAGAACAAAAAAGAATTAAAATCCTGCCACTGCTGTTCCACCTTCTCTTCCATTCCCCAGTTCCAGAACTGTCCAATAAGGCCTGAGATGTACAATTTGAGTCAAATAATTTAAGATATATGCTTAGATAAACCACAGATGTAGGAAAACCAAGTTTAAACCCTCCACCTCCCTTTTTCTTGACAGCATGTCTCTCCACTATAGAGCTAGAGTCAATAAATTTATTCCAGTTTATCATCCACCAGAAAAGGCACAATACAGCCTACAGCCTGCTAGCAATAGATTCCACAAATGTGAAATCCAGAAAATAACATATTTCAAGTTAGGTCTAGGTATAGGGACCTGAACATGACTCACCCAACCTATGTACCTGAAGACTCTTTCATTCTCCATCCTCTTCTTCCTTACAACATCCCTTGGAGATGCCAAGGCAGAAATAAATGATAAATGCCACTGTGTATCTCAAGGCATTAGAGCAGTCAAACTTTTACAAAATTAATCGCAATGTCTGCAAATCACAGTTTCTGAGGGGAGGGATGTTTACCCCAACTTGAAGTGCTTCTGGGGACACTAGGAGGTGTGTGAGAGCAGAAAGTCCTCAGATACCTTGGAAAGACAATTTTTGGTGTTCTTGTTCTTATTACTTGTTCATTCTGATGAATTACCACTTCTGAAGACAATTCCTTATGTTTATGAAGAAAGGAAAAGTAGTCTACAAATAGCCAATTATTTAATAGGGATAAAAAAATTCTTCCTGGATCATGCAAGCGACTATGAAATATGACTTCCATTAAGTAATTATACTGGTTTAAAGTTAATCCTCCTTTGTTTTCTATGAGCATCCCAAAAGAAGGCTGGGAACAGTGTTGACTCGATGTCCCATGAATAATGCCAGTGAACATGGGAAATCAGGTTTCAAAGTTGTGGAGAGCACCAAACAGAAATTACCACATAAATAGATTGTTTTCATACACATACATGGATGTGAGTGTTTAAATGAAAAATACAATATTAAAGAATACTTTAAAAATACTCTATTAATGACTTTCTAAGAAAGTCTTGTCACCATTCAGATCAGGCAAGAACTTAAAAGCAGTTTCACTTTTTAAATTGTTCTCCATCTTAAAAACTCTTTATTCCTCATGCATTTTTTTAGAAAAAGAAACTATACAAGTATTTTTCCAAAATTATAGGCTTCATTCTGTTTGCAAATGCCTATGGAAAGTTTCAAAGCTCCTGTGACATCAATATGATTTTTTTTCCTGTTGAGACTAATACAGTAAGATTTACTGAAGTAATCAACTGAAAATCAGACCAAAATTAGCTTTCAAAGTGAAAAAAATTCACTAAAGTTTAGGCAAAACCATCTCATTAATTATTAAAGGAGCAAATGTTTCACTTGACTATGCCTACCATATTGCCAGGCCAATGTTAGTAGTCCTGGACATTTTGTTAAATTAACACTTTTTTTCATAGAGAAGCACCAGTAACTAACTGTATTTACCATTTCAGTCTCTTCCCTTCCAACTTTACCCTCTCTCTTATTTTGCACTCGACATTTTGCCAGAGGCAAGTGTTTTCTATCGAAGAGCAAAAATAAGGAATACAAATACAAATATTATCATAAAATGGTGAGAGATTTGGTACAGATAGGTAAGAGCTCTGAGGGAGACACCATTTATCTATCATTTAGTAAACAGAAAGATTTCTGCTGCCCTTCCCTTGCTGTCCCCTAAGGAATCATAGCTATGAATTGAGATTCTGCATAATGCAAAGGGAAAGAGAATGTTGCATCCATGAACTGAGAAAGGCAATGCCAGTGTATGATAACCTGCTAATAAGACTGTCTACAGGTCCATGGGCTTATGTATCTACGTATGCATGCACAGACATGTTACAACCTAACAAAAAGGAGGTAAATCTGAATTAATTACATACGAAATAGTTAATTAGATATAAAATGTATACAGAGCAACTGGGGAGATGAAGGGTGCGGTCGATCTCAGATGACATAAAGCATGCCTGCAATAACAAGCAGGGTGGTCAGCAGGAAAGGATTGGTGCAACAAAGTGATTGATGCTAATGCCCCAGAGAGAACACTGTTAGCATTTAAGGGAATTTTACTAAGAAAAGATCTAGTCTGGTCCTGTGGATCTTTTGGGACTGCTGAAGAAGTCCCATTCACATGCTCCAAGACTGCTTTGCAAAGCAAGCTGAAAGACAGTGAGACAACATCAAGATGGTTTGGTGTGTTGGTTTTTTTTCAAAGAGGAAGCCTCTCCTGGGAACTAAAATGTTACTGCAGGCACACATCACTCTATTCTGGATTGTGCATGTATGAGAAATACCAGGCATTCATCTCTCTTCCACAGTGAAGATGGACTTAGTTTACAGGTTTCTCAAACAGCCACTGCCACATTCTTCCAGTTTCAATCACATAGATTTAGATTACGTTATGCTTGCAAAAGGCAATTTGGACATACCTCACTACAGAATACAAAACTATTGATTTTTCCTTTGGTGAAAAGTTGAGTGCAACCTGAGCATGGTGGTTCAGCAGGCGAGCTTTTAGAGAGGCAACAGAGGTAGAATGCATTAGTATAATTTAGAAAAACATTAAACATTTTGGGGTGATTTTCATACAATACAGAGCAAAATAAAATGTTGTGGGACTCTTTTCTTAAATGAAACATTTCACCAGTTCATTAATTGGAAAAGGATTTTATTTGAAGGCATGAAACATAACCACCACTTAAACGGTTTGTCACTAGGCCAAGGAACAATCCCTACACTGAGTGGGCATGGCACTTTACATAGTTGATGATTAAATGATAATGGCAGCATTTCAACAAAAGCAACGTTAACTGCTTATGGCAAAAGCAGAAATAACATGAGAAAAGTGGAGACCATGCTAGATCATGCTAGGGATTCCTAAAAGACTAAAAGCATTTTACCCATACTTCCTCTCAATAACAGAGATGAAGTAAGAGATCACTCAGTTTCTGTGTTTTCCCACTTTTACGTTACATTTTGTCTGTATCTCTTAATGATTCTGTTGTTTCTATCTCTCTCTTTTCATATGCATCACCTGGAAAGGGCACATGTTGTTTAGGATTTGTTAAAAGGTAGATGTTCTCAGCATTAATAAAAACATGCCTGAAGCAGCCTGGAACAGCAGTTATTGTTAGAAAGTATTTTTACATCAAAATATTACAAAAAGTGAACCTCTGTAGGGTTTCACTAAAACATCACATGATAGTTCTAGTTTCTACTGTATTTCACTTTATATTTGCATGCCCATTTAAACCTGAAAATCAAATCACGTTTTAGAGTCAGATAATAAATATCTGGATAAAACTGCACAAATGCTGCATATGAAAGGCAGCATAAATTTGTATTACTTATATTTATAAGTAAATTCATGTGAATTCCTTGCCACACAGAGGACAGGATAGTGGTCATAGCACCCACAACCATAAGAAAGAAATCATATCATAACTTTCATACAAAATCTGCATTTAATTTCATTTTAGGACTTGTGGGGGACTTAAGAAAACAGAGTATTTTTCTGGATAACTCTCCACAGATAAATTTTTAAGCTGAGGATATCCATGAAATAATAGAGATTTCAAAAAAAAAAAAAATGGGAAGAAAGCAGATGAAAAACCTCTTCACAGTTCTATCGCTCTCCAAGGAAAGAAGGTCTAATTGCAAGATATTTGCCACCACTTCCTTCACAGTCAGCAAAACTTGTCTCTCAAGCAAAGAAGCAAACCCAGGAGTCCGCATCCGAACTAACTTCCATATTCATATTAATAGTGTCTTGGAATAAATTCAATTGCAACATCAAATTTCTCTCCTTTACTCTTTGGTAGCTGAACAGAAACATGCTGAGATCTAGGCTTCATACAAAACTTTATGAAAGGCAAAGAAATAAAGATAATCATCTGAGAATTAATAGACATCCCCAGTGATGCTTTACAAAGGCAAATAATGACTAAGCCACTTATTTATGTGCAGCTTGTGATTTTACAATGCAAACAAATGTGAACTTACAGAAAAAAAAGATTATGATGGAGGAAGAAACTGACAAGGAGATTTTTTTCAGTATAATCATGCTGTACACAACAGGAAGATATTATATGCCTAGATTACAGTTATTTCTAGTGCCTCCTGCCCCACCAAGTGGACTAATAGTGTTATTTTTTATCATAAATTTGTATATTCTTTTTCTTTCAGAACTAAATGAAGTGTATGTTCCCATAGCAACAAAAGCTAATTCTTTCCAAATTTAGGACTGAGCCTTTAGCACTGAATTCCATGGAAGCTTACTTTCATATGAATCTTTGAAATGTGCTATTATACATGCATTCTTAATCTGCAAAGCTCAAAGATAGAGGGGGAAGAAAAATCAATAATCTACACATGGCACAATATGCAGATCCGTAAATGTACCATAAACTTCAATTTCTTAATCCTTTACATCTCCTGAAAAAACCTGTTTAACATGTCTGCTGCTGTTTTTTGCAAAATTTTTGTTCCAGAACAGAACAGTGATTGTTACAGCTTACACTTCTAACAGAAAGCCTTGCAAATTGTGATATACAGTGAGTTTCAGCCTTCTAACAACGAGAACAGATATGAGGAATATTTAATTTAGACAATCACTTAAATACTGTTTCATTGTATGAAATTAATAGCCTAGAGAATATCTTTGAGGATGAGAGCAACACGACTAAAACGAATACCAACTCAGGCTCCAAAAACTTAAGGAAAAACTTACTGTATTGTGCTTAGGATGGGGAGAGTTCCAAGTACAGAAAAAACATAATCGGTTCAGTTAATGAAAAACCTTAACCATCGATTTGCATCCCCTTTTTGAAAATGTGCAGTCCACATCACCTCCATCTGCCTCAAAACAAGTCAAATTTCTTTTGCTTAAAGGTGAAGTTGTACATTCACTCTTGTCTTAGGAAAGCCATCTCAAGGCTTCTCCTTTCCCAGCCACGTTTTCATTCCAACTTTTCAAAGTTACCTTCTTAATATAAATCATGGAATGCATGGCTGCATTCATAATGTTGTATTATAAAATTTTAAAATAGATCAGGAAAAGACTAAAGCATATGCTCAAAAGTAACTTAAATTTAGAACTACACAGGTCAGAGAATACTTTATCTTTGTAAAAGCTGAAAGGAAGGTTAAAGCATACTAAGTCCCAATTCTTTGGCTACAGGGGATCTCATTAATTTTCCATAACCAAGCAATTTCCACTGCGTTCATAACAGATAATGTCCTCCCATCTCCCTCTTGTATTAGAGTGAGTTTGATACTACATCAGTATAAAAGAGAATTTGTATTAAAGTTTCATGATTTCTCAGAAAAAAGCATCTCCTACATACCATTTAGATTGTAATGTCCCTCCTTTCCAGGGACACCCAAAATCACTACACTTCTATCTAATGACCTCTTTCCATTGATATATGAAATATTATTGACACTACAAGGCATCATAATATTTTTATAATTATACATTTAAATACGTATTCAAATAGAAGATGAGGGTATCTGCTAAACATTTTGGCATCAGTGCAGTTGTGCCTCAAGGTAACTGGGCATTAACATATCTATCACCGGCGATTTGGATGCTGTTTATTTTACTCTGGTTTTGCTTAGTTTGCTTAGTTTGGCTCAACCCAGGATGCAACAGATCCAGTAACAACACAAAAAATACAGAACAGCAGTAGATACAGTGACAGATGTAGCTTCCTGCAACCAGAAAAAGACAAATAACAGAGTCCAGAGGAGAAAAAAACTTAACAGCAGGCTGCTTCACGTAATTCTCTGTAATCAGAAAAATACTTTTTTTTCCTTATTAAGAGGAAGAGTAGGAGC
Source organism: Thinocorus orbignyianus (assembly GCA_013400375.1). Lineage (NCBI taxonomy): Eukaryota > Metazoa > Chordata > Aves > Ciconiiformes > Thinocoridae > Thinocorus > Thinocorus orbignyianus. Next base: position 17,403 of record VXBW01000693.1, on the reverse strand, counting down.
ATAAACTCTTCAGCTTAAAATATGGAGCAGGATTCCCATTGAGATGCATTCTGTCTAGAGAGACAGCATTTTTCCAGCAAATCATAATATCTAGGCAAATTTATTGAAATGCAGTCCAAATAGCCACTGTCGTTTCTAAGGTCCTGAGATTTTCCACAGCCACAGGAAGAGTGTGTAGCACAAATTGCATTTATTGCAGTTCTGTAGAAGCAAAAAATAACCCTTTAAGATGTTTGTATATTACATATCTCATACCCTAAAAAGAAAATACCAATTGAAGGTTATTAAAAATAATTACCAAGGTGTTTAGAAAAGCAACCTTAGTTTACAAAAACACTAATTCATTTTTTTTATTCTTTCTTTCTCTTCCTCAAGATATGAGAGTTTTTATCTTCCTCATTATAAGAGTACTGCTTTCAAGTGACAGCTACTAAAAATGTACATCATTCATGTCCTCACAGTCTGAAACATGGGCCCAGTTCTGGTCTCAGACATCTAGATAAATCCCATCATTAATCACAAAGCAAGGCTCCAACGGGTTTTCACAAGGTATTCCTCAATAAACATTTGCATTTCAGGCACCAATATGGATATATATGTAACACAAGCCTGGATGACATCCAGGATGTCTTCCAGGGTTATTTGATTTTTAAAAATCATCACAAAGTCAGGCTCACAGAATTATGCAATAACATCAGGAATGGCCATTGCAAAGCATCAGCTGCTTTAGCCCATGCTACTATAATCTTTCTTACACATCAAGAGGTAGCAAATCCTGAAATAGGAGCTGTTACATACTGGAAGCATTTTTGAAGAGTTGGCATTTTTTTAATACTTTAAAACTAGTATAATCCAAACTACTTCCCTGGTTACATTTCAGCTTCTCTGTGCTGATTAAACCTTCCAGACAAACCATATAGAATCGCAGAGATATATTGCTGAAGCTTTTTACATTTTTACACCCTTTTCAACATTCAGTCCTGAATTATGCATTTAATGCGAACTCAGAAACTCTAAGTATCTCATCATCTTTTATTTAGAGATAGCTTAACTTGAAAAGTCCTGTTAGGAGGATTTGTTTTACATTTTTAAAGAGCAATATTTCCTTTACAACCAAGCCTTAAGTGGTCTTACTTAAAAGCAGTCTTAACTCCTTTCAGGAGATTTTATCGGATTTGCACTAGTAGTACTAAAAGCTATTTCTAAATGTCTAAATCAGTAGCAATACATCTTGTTCATCTGTGTTTGCCCCAATATTAATAATTCTTGAATCTAAAAACCAGAAAATAAACTGCCCAAAACTCCAACGATGTACAAAAACATTTATTTCTATAGATTTCTCTTCCTTTCTATTTACAACGTTCCCAGAGATGATCAATATGGCAATTTCCTGCCAACTCAGAAGGCTAATTACCACTAATTTTCAGACACTGTCAAGGCAGAAGTATTAAAGAGTTCTGAAAATAAGTCAAAGAGACTCATTAAAAAGCCCTGGTACATGTTTCTTTGCCCTTTCACTGGGAAAACAGGAACATCATTATAGTTTATATGAAGAATTTGGGTGGTAGCACCAGTGAAATTCAAGTAGCTGTGATGCAAAGTTAGTGTATTTGGTTGTATGGGGACATCATCAGAATATCATCACAAATAATTTGTGTGTGTGTATTTTGTAACTAATTTCTTTTAACATGAAATGAGTAGTTCTGCAGTGGATTTCTGTGACAGAGCAGACATCCCTCTGATGCATGTATTCAGGATATCCTTTCCCATGCTATTTGTTAAGAGATAAGAGTTTAAGAGTTTACCTATGGGTCTATTTCTTAGTGCCTCCTAATCATGAATAAAAATGAAACTGTTCATCCCTTCTGCAATAAAATCCTATTGAATGCACATGTTCATCATATTATCCTCTCAAATCACATGGTCTGTGCTAATCTGTGGATTTTTGAAAAAAATCTCTGCCACCTGTGCAATCCTGCATGTGCTAGAAACACTCTTCGTGGCTGGGATATCGTCCAACAGTAGATGATTCTGGCCTTGATTGTTGCAGTATCCTTAAGAGAAATGGTTGTCCTCTGACAGCAACTGCTTAGCATTTACTTAAACATGTGTTTGTTATCTCATCCTTGAAAGGAAAAGGTAGGTAGTCTAATGGAAGGAAGGTGTGTTACCGAAGGGATTTGGTAAAGGACAGGTGAGGAGGAGGTTGATGAGGCAAAAGAAAGGAAAAAAATAATAATCAAACAATGAATAAAGAGGGAAGAAGTAAAAGCTAAGATTTCTCTGTGTCATCTATGTAGTTATGCAGGTGTCTATGTAGTTATGCAGGTGTATCATCTCCTGGATTAAGTGTATTAAAGGCTCTTGCAGTACACCTGCAGATGCCAATTGCAGTGTTATAGGAGATATGTGTAGAACTACTAGAGAGATATTGGCAGGTTTAGACAGTTCTCAGGCACAGGGTACATTTTAGGAAGCAAACTAGAAATGACATTTCCAGAAGAAAATATAATTTCCAACATCAGAAATCTTAGCTTTCCTATAGAACTCCTTTATATTGCTCAGATATAGCAATGGGTGTAGCCCATTACAAAGCAGCAAAATCAAAGGCAAGGTTTGCCAAGATTAGCAAAGTGGTAGATCTCTGGTCTAAGGCTAGCACTTTGGGTCTTTCAAAGAAAATATTTGACGAATTTGCAGAAGAAAAGTTTGAAGGAAAGCTCATGGGGCCATATTGGGAAGAACAAAGTAATGAATTTTCTCAAGTATTAAGATGAATTTTCCATTTTCACCTCGGTTGAATCCAGCATGGTTCCTTGTTATAGATGACATTACAGAGGTTCCTCAATGTAGTGGGAACAGTCCACATAAATAGGATAGAAGTTTCATATAACGTTAACTATTTAAGACAGTATTATTGCTGTCAAAACATGTATTTATTAGAAATGGATAAGTGGAAAGGAAATCCTTCTATTCTTCTCAATTTACCCATCTCAATTTCTAATTAAATGGAGACTATATCTCAATTGCTCTGGCTCTTGGAATTAAAGAACTGCAGCTCCTATGATAAGCTCATCCCTCATCTCAAAATTCAAACCATTTAATTTGCTTAATATACTTTTTATAGTACTTAAAATTTTAATTTTAAAATAGTAACACAGCCTTTTCTTTCATCATGCTGTCTCAAAATAAGTATACAACACATTAGTGAAAATATTTTCTAAACTGTTTGAAACTTTCAATATCAGTGTTGTAAATAATTTCAAGAGTCTATAAGGATATATATATATAAATAAAATTACTAGGTCTGTTGTGTAGTATAACTATTTTTTAAAATCATACGGTAGATCTTACTAAGAAGTGAAGTTTGAACTCTACTGTACTTTAAACACATAGAGATAGCTGAGGGGAATGGTGAGCGATGAGCAAGTATTGTGGAGAAATTCTTCTGCTCAAAGTAATTACTTGCTCCATACATCTATGTTAAGCAGGTTAAAAAGCAAATATCTAAAAAAATAGCTCCAACCTTGCTAACTGACCCCAAATCACCTTCAAACAGTATTTTTTTGTAAGATTACCTTAAGATGGTCTTCCTGGAGAGCTTTTAAAAATATGCTCTGAGCAACTTCAACTTCTTCCTTTGAAAGACCAGGCTATGTACAGCACTTGACTTCAAAGAACTTGCAGTTACATTTACATTTACAGGAATTCAACAGAATATGCCCAGTCCAACATACAGCAGGATTTTGCTTCATTGATTTTACTGAAAAGCCTTGATTTAAAGAAAAAATTGCCAAAGTAATCAAACTGATTACTTTGATACCAAAGTATCAAACTGACTATCCTCTACTTAAAGGAAATTCGAGTGTTTCTGAAGTATACACCAGGTGACAGCTAGCCCAAAGAAGCAAATATATGTAACCTTACATTATAATTGTTTTAGAATAACGTTCATGTGTTGAAAAAGAATATGCTTATTTTTGAGCAACAACCGCTGCTTTTTCTAAAAGAGGGGTGAAGTTAAAAGTCTCAATTCCTATTTAAAAAAAATAAAAATAAAATCACCATATGAGTATCCCACCATGAATAAAAATGTTGGTTTTATACTTCCAATTAGAAGATTTGTGGTTTTCAGTGAGGCCTGCTAAACCTTTTTACAGCAAAAGCCCTCCTAAAGAACTGCAGTTCCTGTACACTTCTGGGTAACTACTGCTTCACTGTCCCTTACAGCTTTAGGGTCACAGTGTACCCAGTGTCTGGGAGCTGCTTAGCATGTACTTATATGTGTTGAGGAAAATTTAAAATTACAAAGAGTGGCAGCAATGCCAGTCACCTCCACAAAGATGAATAAAAGACAACAAGCTAAACAGATGATCTTTGAGTCAAATCACCTTGCACATCCGTTTGCAGCCAGATAAAAAGTACAGAACAGAGCAAGATGTGCTGTTATGCTACACCTTATCATAGGAGTTAACAATCTGATGATACCTCAAACCTTCAGCCCCAATACTGCAGCATACAATTTAAAGTGCAGAATCGATGGTACATCAATATCGGACATTCAGAACTTTAACAGTAGCAATCCTTTGGGGGACAGGAGATGTTCCTCTGTGTTATAGTATACAGTGGGGGGACTAGGGTTTTTTTTTTATTGTTGTTTTTTTTGTTCAGTATATGCATCATTGGCCCTCTTAGTCTACCTGAGTTTGGATACAGTGAACTACTTCTCAGTGGTATTAAACACACCAAGAGCATTTCAAAACACCCTTCCAAAGCCACCACACTTAAGGTCAGAGGGAAACGGGGACCATGGCTAGAACTGACATCTACTGAACAGTGGTGAACTTATCACATTGTATTTGCTATGAAACAAGTTGTTCTGAAGATGAAACCCGGTTCAACTGATTTGAGAAACGTTTTTGAAAAATATGAAAAAAAATCTTAAAAAAAAAAGGCGATCCATGGCATAGTTCTCCTGCAATTCGAAATATTTATATATATATTCCTACGTGTACATAAGACAGTATAAAGTATAAAACTATAAGCCAATGATATCTACAGAAGGGTAAAGCTTAGCACCAGTACTAACCGTCACAGCAATTCTCAAGATTATGAATTTCTGTTCAGAACAAGTTAACTAGCCTAATCCAAGACTCCTGTGGTCAGGATGATAGGATTTTAGGTTAAAGTTATTCCCAGTTGGCACTTGATCTACTGTGGACAAGGCAACTCTGTGAGTGGCTGCTGGAGACAGTCCACACATCACCGCTCCTCAGTTTACCAGCTAAGGATGTGACCACCAGCCCCACAGACTGCTTGTTACCCAACTACCACAGTGACACTGAGGCTCTCCCCATGCTCAGATAATAAGGTTTATGTAATCCTGAAATGTGAAACCACTGTAGATTAACCAGTTCTCAAACTAAATTTGATAGCTTGAAACCCTTTTCTACACCCTCCTAGTCTTCTTCCTCATTAGAGGGGTGAGGGTTAAAGTAAAAGTGTTAAAGAAACATTCTGCCACTTTGTTTTATTGCGTGTAAGAAAATTCCCCCAAACAAGGCTATGAAATATGAAACAGTTCATGGCTGCTTTCTCCATATTGAAAGATATTGGGTTTGGACTCAAAATGCAACAGTTAAATTTGAAGTAAATTGACTTTTGTGCTGTGCAGTAAAATTTGCCATTTGCCACAGATTATAAAGATTATAACACAGACTCTTTTCCCAAGATTATAGGGGAGGGGTGGGGGGAAACAAGCAAGTAAAATATTTACTGTCAGTAAAAGCCTGGTGACAAATTAGTGCTATCAGTTTATTCTTGTTAATATAGCACAGCAAAAAATATTGCTTTAGTAGCAATACTTTTTCCTAGTAAAAAAGGCATTATTTGAAACCATACATTTAAAATGTGTAACACTTCTGGCAAGCATATGGGCTCTGATTGTCAAACATATGCCATAAATTCATAGGCAGAGTCAGGGCAAATCATTTGACCTTCTTGTGGCTCAGACAATCCAGCTGTAAAATTAGATGAAAGCAGAACTGATAAACAGATGCTGCTGCATCCAATTTGAGCTTTCTTGAACAAACAACTTCTTAAGAGAGCAGAATTAATATCTTTTATGAATGTCAATATTTTATTTGATGATTATTGGCACAATCTGTAAATTAAAGTAAAAAACTGAAAAAAATTGCAAGCCTGCTGCACACATTATATTCAATTTCCTAATTTACAAATTCCTTACATGATTCCATAGACACTCAGCAGCTACCTGGAGAACTGAGCCTACTGGCCTTTGGCAAGGAAGCTTTGCCTGGAGTGAGTTGGGTACTGCAGTCCCAACCATCTGTCACATCCACTCTGGACCCGTGAGAGCTTAGATGGGCATCCAGAGAGAAGGCCAGGCAAAAGCACACGACATATGCACTGATTTAGTTCATTTTCTAGGCAGTCAGTCACCCCACAAGCTCTAGCTGGAATTTGAAATTCCTCTTTCCTCTCATCAAGGCATAGAGAAATTAATTCAGTGCTCATATCTGGGTTGCCAACTTCTGCTGGATTCCAGCGTGTTGGCAGCTGATAATAGTTAGTGTATTGCGATGTCCGATCCAGCAGGCTCTGCCTTCCCTGCTAGGAAGAATCAGTCATACTTATGCTACCGCGACTGTCCATTGCTCATACTGCATCTGTGCAATTGCAAGCGGTGGAGTCCTCAAAAGCAGAGTTGGCAGGCAAGCAGGCAGGCGAACCTGAGCAGTAAGTGATGCAGACACCCATGCAGGAATACAAATTTCCCCCTTGTCGATTTTGGATTTACTCAGAAGTTTATACTGGGAAAGCATGTAAAAGTCATGAAGGAAATTTAAAAAAGGAAAGCGAAAAAACCTCACAAACTCCCCCACATCCAATAGAATGCACACCCACAGCTGAAGCCTGCTTACTTCTACTTGAATTTAGGAAGACACATTACTCCTATCAGTAGAGCACTTGAGATTTTAGTTCAAAGATGAGTGAGGCAGACATATCTGAATTTATACCTTTTCTGTTGTCTTCACTTTTTGGAGGGAGTATTGTATTTGGGTTATTTTTGAGACCATAATTTGGAGCAAGCAAATAAAAAAAAAAAAAAAAACAAAAAAAACCTGAAAAGTTTCATCTATGGGAGAGTGAAATTAATTGTTCTGCATGCTTTTTCCTATCCATTTTCGTCAATTGACTCCATAAAGTACTCAACGAGTTTAGTCAGAGCTGAAGCCACATTTGCCTCACTCACTTTTCCAAACTGGAAACTTTCCAGCAAATTAGTTGCCTTCCCCTGCCCAAAGGCTGGAGGGTGCTTGCTTGAGCCAGGTCACCACAGCACAAGTTCTGATGTAGATATTTTAGAGCACTAAGTGTGGCAGTATGGTGTCTTCAATGATGACTCTGGCTGTACGACATATTATAATTAGACAGGACTAAACCAAAACACTAAGACAAGTTATAATTTTTTTTTATTTTTTTTTTTATAATACTGTCCAAATGTACCAACAGGTGTAGTTGTCATTAGAAACAATAAAGAAGTTCTAATAATTAGTGCACTATATTTTTGGTGGCAACAAAGAAAATAAATTCTTCCTAAATATATTACCCCTGGTTTTGCCCTACAGGACTAAAGCTGATAGAAATACATTTCTCTTATAAACACCTCCTCATACCTTTGAAGCTGTTTATGAGGAAGGAGTTATTATGTTAATTATCCTGTCATTCTGAAATTTAATTCATGTAGCAATATCCAATATCATGTCCTAAGGGCACATTATATTTTCAGATACAGATTTTTTATTATTATTTCAAAAAGCCCCTTTATTTTTAACAAATTTGCATGAGTTCTTGTCATTTTATCTGATTTGGTTCTTTCATGGAACTAATCCATCACCTGGTTACTAAGATAGCTTTTGCAATTGAACACTGCTTTGCCAGGAAGTGTATGCATATTTTTTATCTTCTTGAAAACAGAGTGTAAAGAATAGAGCAAGATCCCTAGAAAGCAGAGAGATGAAGCCAAATTCTGTGTTAATAAATGTCACAGTTTGATCAAAAAATAAAATAAAATAGGAGAGGAAAGCTGCAAGCTACGTAATAGTAACCAATTCCACTAGAAGGACAAAGAACATATTACATTTCACTGAAGAGACAAAATGTTACATGTTCATTCTTGCCTGCTTGGATTATATAAACTCTCACAAAGCAACTTTATCTATGTAAGTGTATGATGTTACAAAAAACAGTTTTGGTAAAATAGGATCTATCAAAGATACTTTTTAAACAAACAAAAAGACAGCACTACTTTACATACCTTTCTCTCCATACATTGCAGAGAAAGAAGACTGCAGGAGGTGCAAACAGGATTAAACCCATCCCTAATTCGCTAAAACTTTGAGCGTTGTGGAGAGTTAATATTTGCATGTTTCTAGCTACCTGTGAATTTAATTAAACATGGATGTTTCTGTTAAGTGGAGCAGAACTTCATTTGATATTCCAACACAATCTTGAAGCCTTAAACATCAGGTGAAATGTCTCAAGTAGTTCAAGAATTTCCTAATAAGAGAACAATAGAATTTCATTTATTTGTAGTAATATTTTAGTAGTGGGGACAGCTCATTCAAACGAGAAACAGACTAGAGCAATGAAATTCTACTTCACATGATACAGAGCTGCCTCTTTTGAGGGGGGATTCTTGGATTCATGATTTCAACTCAGACATTTCAGCCTTGCTATCTTAGTTCATATATTTATCTCGACACAGCTGGTTTGTGTAAGAGTAATTTCTGAGACACTATTGAAAGCCCTTACACAGAAGCTTTACTGTTCTCATCAAAAATGTCTAAGGTCCAAAACAGGTCACACGCTTAACTCATCTTTTTGGATAGTCAACAAACAGCTTGTAGCTGAGAAGATGCCTAAAAAGAGGTCTGCCATGGCAAAACGTGGACAAGTTTCTCAGAGTATGTGGCTGTAAAGAACCAAGTGGAGAGTTCGCCTACACATTTCTCCCTGCAAGACATTATAAAATTGCTTATGTGCAAGGCAGGGAATGGTCCTTGCATTTGTGTCTTCTGGGATAGTGTAAAAGACATGCTAAAACCAGACAAAATGCATAAAGAGCAACTTCCTTCAAAAAGTTTTGTACTTGAGGCCTTATACTGTAGTTGAATAACTGCCTGAGAAGCTAAAGCAGGGCAACCTAGAGCCATGAGTTTCAGCTGCGTCTCGGCTGTTGGTGTATCCACAAGAACAGCAAAATCCATATAGAAAAAATTATTTTTGATATTGTGTGCAAGGTTGCTTTAAGAGCCTCTGGAAACTTACGGCTGAGGCGAAGAGAAAATTCAGACTCTTTGCTATCATATAACCAAGCTGTGTTTTCGCACATCCCTGGCTCTTTAGTCTCCCTGCTAACTTTTTAGGGAACTTGTAAATTGGTATTAATTAGGAAAGTTATTCTCGGAAAACGTTACTGTACAATATTATTATCATTTTTTGTCACCAAAACAGGAGAAAAAAAGGAGCAGACTGATTTAATGTCTAATGGTTTGTATCATTTTGGTTCATCTTTTACACCAAAAAAAATGATGTGGCAAAAACAAATACAAAGTTCAAAAATCTTTATTTCAAACTTGTGGTTCATTTCCAATTATATGAACAATTAATAAAATAATTTTAAAAAAACTGGTGTCAGTTCATGGAGTAAATGCAGATCAAAGCCATCCTACATTAATAAAATATTGAGCTACATAATACCTCTGAACTGAGCAGTTGTGTGTTGGAAGGTAAGTTAATTGGTATTCTGCCCTTTCACTTTTAGTGCTGACCTGGGTCTAACAGGAAGGACAGTTGTTCTGGAAGTAACTGTGCAACAAGATCTTAAAATTGTTATTGTCTCAAACTGTCATTTAGTTCCTTAGTCAAATAACCTGCAACAGATTAAGCCTGTCTGTGGCTATCTAGTGCTATCTAGGCTTCTTGTATTATTTATCCTGTTTTGTTCAATTTGGTTGATGTTTGTGTTGCAGAGACCTGGCTGATCTCACTGGAAACTGTTCCATTTATCCAGAGATGACCAAGTTCGAAGACCTCACACATGCAAGGGGTGGCAATCAGCCAGCAGAGGAGAGCTTTCTGCACAATCAATATCCCTGGCCCTGTCCAGTATGCACCGACAAGCAGGATAAGCGTCATCTCCCCTTCCCCCATTTCCCATTAAATGTACTTGCAAAATGTCACACACTGCACACTCCAAAGATGGAAATGTTATCACAGCACAGGTCAGTAAACTATCGATGGACTAAGCTATGTCTACTGATGTTCAGGGAAAGATGTGCGGCAGTTTGATCTAGCAAGGGGGCTATTTTGTAGGCCAAACATAACTCTCTTCCCTGTGTTGTCTTTTTGGTTCACTTTACAATGCTTCAATGTCAAAGCTTTGGCAAGCATGGGCTCATACGGTAGAGATGTCTGCAGCAGATGTGTAAGAAAAAAGAAGGATTTTTTATGTTGTTATGTCCTAAAAAATTAACTTGTAGTTTGTCACTCCTTAAAGTGTCAGAGCCTTCGTACTGCTACAACTTCATCATGCATGCAAACGATGACTTGCAATGACTAGATACCAAGTTTACTAATGTTCTAATTATGTCACTGCGAATTAAATCTACAGCAGTTTAAATTGCTTTGATAATGCCTGTAGGGTGACTACTAGAAATAAGAGCAATATCAGGTCAGACATTTGGGTCATAGTGTGTCAGCCTTTCCTAACAAAGTTGGACTTCTTTCAACAGATTTTAGCTTTGTCATAACTTTTAGAATGCAAGTTCAACCTGTTTGGGGTATGAAAAAAATACCAAAAACTATTGACAGCATCCATGTAGAATAGCATTATATACTGTATAATTTAAAAATATTTTTTTCTTCTCTCTACATATGTCTGATTCTGTTTGCATACGTTCAGTGTACTACTCAACTATGGATAGAAATTACCCAAAACTGCAGACTGGTAGAGCCCACCCCATCCCTGCAACACCAGATAGGCTTGCAAGATGATCCCCTCATCTCCTTATGGATAGATGAAGGGCTAGTTTAAAACGGAAGGTTGTATTTTGCTCATGTTGCTTTGATAGAGAAAGTAAAAATTGTTCCGACATATTTCTGTAAAATGGGTCAACACTAAATATCTCTTTGCACACAAATGAATAATGCAATATAGGTAGTCATGGGACAATCTATATTATCCTTGTAGGTATTACAAAGCCCACCCACCATATGCCACAAGGAATTCTGTTCTTTCCAAAACCCTGTCTTCAGGACAAACTGATTTCACCACCCTCCTCACTAAATAACTTCTCTGCAAATGGTAAAGCCTGAGTTTTTAAAATATATACTTTCTACAGTATACATATCTTACATTTATATGCACATATGTTTGTAGGCATGTGTGCATGCATATGCATATACATGTAGTCACACTGTAGGCAAGCATTTTTACTATCTACTTGTGATAAGATCTTAAGGGGGAAAAAAACCCCACTTTGTTACTTTATCACATATTTCCACTGATTGCTGAAACTCAGCCTCTGAGGCTCATTCACCTGTGTTGGCACCAAATTGATCAGGCACTCCAAAAAGAGGGTTTTGGCGTGATGACTTTGCTGTGTGTAAAAACTGCTTGTGGCTATTGTTACTAGATCTGCTAATGAAAAGATAGCAGCAGATGGCATTCTCCAGGCAGATGCAAGAGAGCTATGCCTCTTCAGCTAATAGAACATAAGCCAACTTAAAACCAGAAGTCCTGCGAAAATATAAGTGCAATCCTGAGCTTGAAATAATAAGCCTTCTGGATATTCAGACTATATCCATCTTCGCTGCACTGAGATTGCCACACAGCTTTCGCAGTTCCCTGACCCTTCATCTGTGGCTAGAGCTGAGGCTGTGTCCACTTGCAGTCTTCCATATGGATATATATCATAAAACTGTTTAGCTACACCCATGACAGCAAACCAAACAGGCCAGCACTAGGATGTGATGATACACATTGTTGGCACACTCTTGTTACACATTTGGCCTGTACCAACTAGTTACATTCAGAAAATACTCAGGGATAATTTGGGGTCTATCACAGATCAAGAACCACTCTCAGCAGGGAGAAGATACTAAGCCATTCTGTTTCGGGAGGAAGGGGGCAAGAGAGGAAAGGAAGGAAGGAAATTAACCATATGGAAAAACCTGTGCTATGCCTTTTATCTGCAGGGCCAGATGACAGGATTTTCTCCACCTATTTTTTATAACAGGCATAGCCTCTGAGGTCTACCTTCCAGACTCTGAGAAAGCACTTAGAGTGAAAGTATGAAGAATATGAAGATTCGGCAGTATGGCAATCTGCTTCCTTATAAACACAATATTTGAAGCAGTTAATCAAATGATACTCATATACCAAAGGAAATAAATAAGAATCAGATATGTGAGAAGGTTATAAGGTCTAGCCATTATTTTGCTCCTGGGTCCCCAATGTAATCTATTTTGATGTTCTCATTCTAAACTTCATGTCTCAGCTACTATCCTGTATAAGGAGAGGTTTACAAAATGACCAATTGGAAAAGAAACAATAGAGTTGGTTTATTGACTTTGAACAGATCGTTAAAAGGACATCATGAAAACATTTTAATGCTCAAAAGGATATTGATTAAATGTAAACCAGACACTTTTGAAGCGTTCATACAGCCCAGATTCACTTTTTAGGGGATGTAGAGAAAATAAATTCAAACAGAATATATATCTCATGGAAAGAGTGGGAAATATTAAACTCAATTCAAGTAGAACTAGGCAGAAATAACTTAAATAATAACATGAAATTTGCTGACTCATTGGAATTTAATAATAGTAAATTTGCCTACTGCCAGACACCATCCTCTGAAATCTAGTGCTCTGATCCAGAACATAAATTATTCTGCATATGCAGTCAAATGGTAATGGTAAGAAGCCTAGACAGTGTGAAGAAAATTGTACAGATGTACTTTTGCAAAGAATAGCTGAAGATTATGTTGGAAAGCATATAGTGTTCCTGTTCTCAATGTTTTTTTCCCCCATCTACTTCACTGGACTGTCTAAATCTCTTCTTCTGTATGAATGCCTCATATGTCTGGCTAACATACGTTTTGGAATGGGTGTGTGTCTTTCCCTCAGAGTAACTGCAAATTCTTCCTTGAATTTGCTATTTCTTTGATTACTATTTATTTTCATTAAAAAAAGAAAACAGAAGAAAGAGCATGTTATCAAAATAATTCTGAAAAGCTCAGAGAGAGTTTTGTTCTGATACACTAATGCAAGGTACACATCACCTTTTGATGGAGAAGAGAGAGTCAAATGTTGTTTACAAATTAAAAATCCCTGACCAACCCCACTCTATCCCTAACAAAACATTTTGCAAAATCCCCTTGTCAGGGATGTGTGTGGGAGTGTAAGAACAACAGATGGAAAGTTGGAGTTTCTGTGTTCAACCCTGGACCACAAATAATCTGAAGAATCTAGAAAAGAACTATGCTGAACTTGCATTTTTGAACCACCTACTATACAATGACTGTAGGCAGCTACATACATGGGGGAACTCCTATGATAAACAAGGTATTTATCATGCTGTGTCTTCAAGCTACTGGTTCAATAAGCTTCCTTAAACAACTGAAAAGTAGACCCAGGCAATGACACTACTTACATAGGTAAATTCCTCACAGGCTTGCAGGAAAGGGCCTTGGAGGCAGAGAGGGAAAGAATCACAATAAATGGTTACAGCTATGTAATCAATATGCTAAAAGGAGTTCTGATCTTGCTGTAATTGTCCATCACTTGGCGCAGTGTAATTATGATTGCTAAGAAGATTTCACTGGCATAGTTTTGGCCCAGGTGGTGCAAATTTACATCTTGCATAGGGAACACCTCAAAATAATTTTAGTGGATATTTGGTATCACGCTGCTCTGTGCTTCTTGTTTGGTATCAGAGTCCTGCACAAGGCTGCAAAAACCGGGATACAATTTATACACTTACCATCTGTGCAGGGTATGACTATCATAAAAAATGCACAAACACCTTCTGGGGTGAGATTTCTTGGTGGTTATTACATAAGAGATACATATTTAAATGCAGAGTTTAATCTATATGGGTCTAATCCAGAACTGCTGGAAGTCAGTTACAGAGTAATCACATATTTTGCCAGACCCTTATGTTTAGATAAAATTTTGCCCAGTCAGGTGATTTTGAGACTCTGTTCCCAGCCATTCTGCTCCCTCCCTGCCTTTCATCACTAATTATCAGGGTAAAGTTGTTGTTGTTGGTTTTTTGTTGTTTTGTTTTGTTTTTAAAAAAAAAAAGAAGAAGAAGAAACAAAACAGGAAAAATCCCTCTATAAACACAGACCCCTCAAATGCCACCAACCATTACCACCAAAAACAACCACCCCACCCACCCATCTCAAGAATAAAATATGGACTACAAATACGTGTCAGCATTGATTACATGAATATTGAATATATTGCATTTTAAGGAGGAAGGGAGAAGTCATTGTGCTGAGTAACCGTTTTTCTCTAGTCTACTGCTTAGCATAATATGGAGCTAACTAGAAAATTAAAAAAAAAAAAAAAGAAAAAGAAAAAAAAAAAGAAAAATGCCAGAGTATTGCTGTATGACTATGTGGGACTGCTCCAGTGTCAGAAAGTGGAGTGTCTTCTATAATTAACAGATAACTTTCTTTGATAACATGCTAAGAAAATAAGAACTTTGCTACAGCAAAATGTAAAACTGACAAAGGGAGGCATCTACCTGTTTCCACAAGTCCCATGATGATTAGTTTGTGCCTAATTAACAGCGGCTTTCTAAAGTGAGAGAGAATTTCTGGCACATATAATGTAGATTTCAATAGCTAGACTGAGTAATAATGAATATTCACTTTGAAGCTTGCCTGACAGAGTGCTAAGACTACAAAAAGTTAAAGAAGAATATAGCTGATAAATGAGATTCCTTTACTGTCCTCCACTTTCCATCAGTATTTAAGCACTACCTCTTTTAATGCTTCAGATCTGGAGCTTTGTCTCTTAAACTCTGAGATTTATGGTGAGTAAGAAATGTTCATATTAAAAAGGTAAAAGGAGATTCAGATTATATCCTTTTCTGACCGTTATAATTAATAGCTGGATCTTCAGTTGTAACTAATTGAACAGAGGTCAGTGGGTTGCCATGGTAATGTCCTAGCCAAGCAATTTTACCCATTTTCCAGTCTACTGCCCCTTTGCACAACTGCAAGTTATAAAATGTTTTAATTGCAAGATTTGCAAATGATGCAACATCTGGGCTACAGATTTACATATAAAGGAAGAAGATTAATGGGATTATTAACATATCTGTGCAAACCCTTGAAGTGCCGAATATAATTACTGAACACCAGCATTTTCACTTATCATCTGTGTGATGTGTTGGAAATCCAGACAATTCCGGAAGAAAATTGCAGATGTATATTTTTCTTCCTCTATGCCACTAGTAATTGGAGGATGTGTCATACTACAGTTGCTTTGGAATAATAGAGAAATATCTTTAGTCACTTCATCAAATAAACAATAAAACTTCATTTCTTGTACTATTGTTTCATCTGATTAGGTTAGAAAACAAGTCATGCTAGCGAAGTCTTAAAGTAGTGGTTATCTATTTTGAACTAATTATTCTGAAGACAGACACCACAGGAAGAAAGGAACCAGCCCTCCACTATGTGTGTAGATAAACATATTCTGAAAAATATAATTTGCTTCTTACTAATCAAAATAAAATGATTCCCCGAAAAAGTCACCAACATATACAAGTGGGATTCTACCATCACTCAAGAATCCTACAGTAGTTGTATGAGTATAATACAATTATCTCTGAAAAAGAAAAAAAGAAAATTTGCATACACAATTAGAAATACCACCTATGAAGTTAATGTATTTATATCCTGATGGACTGAAGAAAGTTTAGGCTTGCACTCTGGTTGTCCTTCAGTATGGCAAAAGAGCCAAGAGCTCCCTTGTCATGAAACTACAGATTCTGCTCCTCTGTAAAAGCAACATGAAACCAATTCTCCTTTTCTCAGGATGCAACACAGTGGTCATGTAAAATGTACAGATTACTACCCAAAATATCTCAAAGCCAGTGGCAATTAGATGTCTCACGATCCGAACTTTCTTCAAATCCCTTCAGCTATTGAAGGACTCTCAGCAAAATATTCAACAGAAACAACATGATTTAGGAATCCAATTTCCATTATTAGAAATAGCTTAGATAATGAAGTAATTCCAATTCAGCTTCCTAAATAACGTTTTTTTATTCAATAGCCAATTTAAAAAGTATAAAATTCAAGGCTCAATTTTGCAACAGCTTCAGTTTCTGGGTACTATGAACTCAGATCTATTTAATGTACAGCTGGAGAACTTGTGCTGGTATACAAAATGTAGTAGTAGATTTGTAATGGGGCTTACCATACACATTGGAAAGATTTTTTCCACGCTTACTGTTACTAAAACTATAGGGCTAAAAGCAATATCACAGAGGTGCTACTACCATTGGCAATGGGCTTGGGCTTGGCCCTGCCAGCAGCTGGTCCCTCTTGGAGCCAGCTGGCACTGTCTTTATCAGACATAGGGGAAGCTTCTAGCAGCTTCTCACAGAACCACCCCTGAATCTCTCCTGTTACCGCAACTTTGCCATGAAAATGCAGTTCACAATGTAATGGTACCATAAGTTCTTTAATTAAATCCAGACAGTGCCTTTTCTCCCCTGCATAGTCCTTGGTAACAGAGACAAACTATAATCTTCAAAGTCAGTTGATGTTTATGTGAACAGGTACAATGTGCAGGAAAAGAAATTAGATGAAAACAGGGTGAAAAAATAATGTGATATCAATTAAAATAAAAATAAAATTATTTTAAGCTGAAAGAAGGGACATTTAGATTAAGTATTAGGAAGAAATTCTTTACTATGAAGGTGGTGAGACACTGAAAGATGTTGCCCAGAGATGCTGTGGATGCCCTATCCATGGCTTTGAGCAATTAAGTCTAGTGGGAGGTGTCCCTGCCCATGGCAGGGGGGCTGGAATTCAATGATCTTTAATGTCCCTTCCAACCTAAACCATTCTATATTTCTATGAAAAAACCACACGTCTGTGAATAGACTCTACATAGTCCACACCTTTTTTTTTTTCCTTTTGGGCTAAATTATTTTATCTCCCCAGTTAGTTTTACAATTCAACACAAAGGCTAAATGCTGCTGCTGCAAGTAGGTTGTAACAGTCTTACTTATAATGTATATCTAGTGATACAAGGGTTTTTAATTCTAAAAAAAAAAAAAGAAAA
>VXBW01000692.1:15940-96431 GCA_013400375.1 Thinocorus orbignyianus | reverse complement strand
TGGGCCGGCTAGGTTCGGCCTGGCTTGGCTGGGTTCAGTTCGGCCCGGCTTGGTCGAGTTCGGCCCGGCTTGGCTGGGCTGGGTTTGGCCCAGATTGGCCAGGTTTGAGTTGGCCCAGTTGGGTTTGGCCCGACCCGCTTCAGCTTGACCCGGCTCAGCTGGGTTCGGCCCAGTTCACCTCACCTCAGCCCAGCCATCGGTGGTCCTGGTGGGGGGGCAAGCAGAGCAGGGAGCTCAGTAGCCACCCGGGCCATCCCCTGGCCCAGACCCTGCCGTCTGTGCCCCCCCGCTGCAGCCTTTGCCCAATTCTGCTGCCTTTAGGGTCTCTTATTATTTATATTTTTTAACANTTTTTTTTTTAAAAAAAGAATTAATTAAATAATATTATCCGCTTCCTGTAGCTCTCCACCCAATGATACACACATCCCGCCAAGGCAACCGGGGCTTCCTGAAAAACCCCGCTGCACGGAAAAGGCTGCCATGGGCGGTCCGGTGTGGTGGCAGTGGGTGACAGCGGCAAAGCAGGATGCATCCCGGGATGGGATGGGCCATGGGAAGCCACATCCCGGCAAAACCATCCCTGGCTACCTCCGGGATGGATTTGCTGGCCCAAAGCTTTGTCCCCCAGCACCATTCCCATATCTGCCAACATGAAGGCAACAGAAACCTTCTTGATGGGGATGATAAAGTCCTGCCACCTTCTCAGTTTGGCTGATAATGGAGATAATTCTCCAGGGATGCTCCTAAAGCTTTCCTTGAGCTCTCTCCGGGCAGAGTAAACCACGTTTTACCCCATAAACTGTGGAGGATTTGGGCTAAAGTGGTTTGAGGATCTTAAAAGTGTCTTCCAAGCAAACTGTGATGATGCTGCCAGAGGGAGATGGGTTTGCCCCAAAAGGCAGGAAGATGGTCAGTAGGTGACCTCCCCCCCCTCCAAAATCTTCCCAGGGCTTTAATCCCCATGGATGTAACCCCAAATGTGGTGGCTGGGGCATGATTTACAGGGTGAAGGGCCGGGGGAGAGCTGTAACAGATTGTATCTGGGTGTTCTTCCAAGGGGAAACAATAGGGCAATAAATGGGAAAGGGTTACTCTCCCTCTCCTAGGGCTTTGGACGAGATTCCCAGCTGATGCAATTCCACACAGCTCCACCACCGGAGCCGGAGCCGGTAACCTTTTCATCCAACTGGTGGCACATCCCACTGCTTCCTCGCCCTCTTAAAACCTTTGGCGGAGTTTCTCTTTCCACCAGGATGGGGGGAAAAACTGCTTTTCTCTCTGCCTTCATCCCATCCAGGGCTGGATGCCGCCATCCCAAGGCTGGAAGGGGTGGAGGGGGTGTTCTCCATCCCTCCGAGCGTGGGTGGGTGTGCGGGGAGGCGGGCGGCGGGAGCTCCAATGCTGGGCCGAGACGCAAAGCAAGGTCAAAAATGCAGCGGCGAAGCTCTTGCGTCAGAGGCAGCCAAGCATCCCCAGGGCTCTTCCCACTGTTTGCAAGAAGTTCTCCGCTTCCCTCCAGGCAGCAATAGCCAAATAAGGTGCGGAAACGGCGCCGGCGGCTTCCATCGGGATGGACGGGGATGATGTCTGGCAGAGCTGCCCCTCCTGCCTCCGCAGGGATGCTTTTTCCCCATCAAATGGACTCTTGGGGAAATCCGTGAGGAAGCTGAGTGTCTCCTTCCTCCGTGGTGGCTTTATTCAGCTCGTTTTGCCCTTTTTTTTTTATTTATTCAGTTTGTTGTTTTTTTAACTGCTGTTGGAAGCAACTGGTTTTCCTGGCGCTGCGGGAAAGCCGGTCAGACTGGCTCTTCCCAGGGTGACCAGCCACGGGAATCTGCTCCATGCATTTGGGTGACCAGAGCAGGAAAAGCAGCAGGATTAAGCACCCATCTCCATATACAAAGGCAGAGAAATTCCCCAAACCTTCCTGTAAACAAAAGCTCCATTTCCTCAGTTCCAGCCCTGTCCTGCTGGTGGGAAGCCCCTGCTCAGTCCCTGTCACCCCTCTGGTTCCCCCAGGTCTTGATATTCCCCACCTGCAGCTCCTTCCTTATTGAGGGCAAGGTTTGAAAAGGTTCCCCAAAAAATGAGGAATGCAGATGCCTAGTTTTTTCCCTGGCACTTTTAGGGTCTGACACAGCACAGCCCCTGCCCGTGTGCTCCTTCTGAACCCGCTGCCACTGTCACCACTCCTCTTCTCATAGGGTTTGCAAGATCTCTGCTTCTCCTTGAGTTTTACTCTGAGATCTTTACAGAAATCCCTTGAGCTGTGGGAGACTTGGAGCTGAGTCCCTTTGGAAAAAAATAAACATCAGCAGCAGCACAAACCACTTATCTCCTGTTCCCACACCTCCAGCACCACGTACCGGCAGGTGAGGGAGGTTCAAACCACCTGGGTGGTTTCCTCCTCATGTCTCTTCATCTCTTTCCACCTCCAAGTGCACGTAGCCAAGGTTCACTTTTCACAGATGACCATTTCCCGGCAGAGAGAAGGTCGCGTTCCTGGCCAAGGAAATGTGCTGGGTAACTCCACTTCCCTTTTTCATTCCTGGCCACATTTGTTCTTCCCTGCTTTTGTCATTTCGGAAATGTCAGCTTGGCTTTTTCACTTTTCTGAATGTACGTGCAGCCTAATGAAGCTGTGGCAGATACATGTTGTCCAAAACTGCCATCGCCTGGTTATCCACAGTTATTCAGCATCCTCCTGATGAAAGGATGGGTAAAATTTCAGATTAAGGTCTTGAAGATGCACTTGAGTTGAGGAGGTTTTGTCTTTCTAGATTGTAGTAATTCCCTCTTGTGTTTTTACATTGATTATTCAGCATCTCCCAACTTTGCTGCCTCCCTTAGGACACAGCTCGTGATGTGGTCCCTCCACTTTGCTCATGCATCGCCTTCCTCCAGCCTCATCACCTCTGCTGGATGAGGAGTTTGCTTCTGATGAAGGAGGTCAGAAGAATTCCCAGGACTTCATTTCATCTTTGTCCGTAACGGGATCTCAGCACCCTTTCCTGGGGCAGTGTTTTTACGTTTTTCCCACCGACTTGGGGGCAGAATGGAGATGACAGCAGGTATTGGAGCTGGAGGGGTATGTGGGTTCCTGGGTTGATCACGTAAGGCAACACTGCATATCTTCACAGAGGCTGAGGGCCAGGAGTAGGTCTGTAGACTCAAGTCCTCATGTCTTCAGGATGGGATGTTTATCTCAGTTCCTCCAAGGAAAGTTCAGGCAACCTGATGTGGAAATGCAGCTGGGTGCTCTGGGGCAAGGTGTACTGATGCCAAGATGGGTATCCTTACTTAAAACAAGAGCCATGGACCTCAGGAGATCTGTGTGGCCAGCTCTCTCCTCCTGTTGGCCAAGGACGCATGGGATGATGAAGATATGAGACTGTCACAACCATCCACCTTTGTCCTTCGTGCCCAAAGGTTACAAACCACATCCCTGCAGCTGGAATAAATCCTAGTTTGCCAGAGATAGCTAAGCTGAGATAAGAGACACCAAGCCAGAGCGAGCTACCTCCTCCCTTAACAAGTCAAGCCAGGGTTTTGTTGCCCTGCAGCTACAAAATCACGTCTCATTTCCATTCTGCATGTGCCTACCATCAGCCACGGTGCACCAGAGCCTGCTAGGCTTGTGCTGCAGGACAAATCCCACTGCAGGGCTCTCCTCTGGCCCCCTCTTAACCTTTTTTTTTCCCCCCCCCAGGAATTGGAGTCAATTAAACTCTTGAAGCCTCAGGCTGGGAGGTTTTTTTCCCAGCCTCTTCCTCCGCAATCAGCTCTTCATAACAAATAACTCCACTGGCTCTCCTGATTTGACCTGTATCAGGCATTAGTTTCCTGTTGACATTATTCCCTGCACCATCATTTATCTTTTATCCTTTTTCTATCACACGGATGTGTCCTTCTGGTGGTTTCCAGTGATCTCCACCGAGCACGACTCCCGCCTTGGCCCAGAAAGGAGGCAACGTGCCCCAAATCATTCTCTGGTTGTCCCCAGGGTCAGAAGTGTCCTTGAAGTTTATGCCTGAAGGGGGCCAGTGGGTTCTGGAGCACCCTCTTGACATCTGGGAGTTGTTAGCAGAACACTTGAAGCCACGTGATGGAGAAATTGGATAAATCCCAGGTAAATTCTCCGAAAAGCTGATACTTGGGTTGAAAATATCCTTCCAGCTCCCTGCCTGGTGCTGAGAATCTTACAACAACCATAGACTCCAGGACCATGGGCCACGAGGACCATGTCCAGGACTCCACTCCCATTACCAACCTTTCTCTGCATCTTCTGTGCCTGGCTCCTGGGTTTGGTACCACTCATCATCTTCACCTCGGACTCTTAATGTCACCTCCTGACTTGCAGCAGTGGCTCACGCTGCTCTGCGTAGCTTGAGTTTTAGTAAAGTCTGGGGCAGAAATGCTGCACATGGATGCAGGAACCCGTCCCTTCCAGCTGCTGCCACCCCCATCAGTCTTTCAACCAGCCCCAGGACTCCTGGTGATGTTGGACTGTTGCCTCCATCCAACCCATTGCTAAGGTCTGCAAATTCTTTTGGCAAAACCCATCCCAAATGTAGCTTTCTTTGGCCACTCGTGCTGGCTCTCGGAAGGTTCTCTCCCGCCGATGCTTCGCATGGGGCTGTCAGCAAGCGGTTGGTGGAACTCAGTTTCAAGAAACCCAGGATGGAAAACGCTGTGTTTGGATGAGGTAGTCCCACAAGGTGATCGGTCTGTAGAGTTTTTTGGCTAAAAATGACTTTGAAAGGCACTTTCCTGCACTACTGATTTGCACTTGCCCATGAGAAAGGGGATAACTCCAGCCCAGAGGTTCAAATATCTCACACCCCTCCTGTATTCCCTTAATATTCGACATATTAAAGCACTTTCTATTGTCCATCAGATTTTTTTGAGCCTTTGCCACTCCCGTTCTGGCTGTTCTCCACCTCCAGAAGGCCTCCTATTCATTTGCCTTTACAAACACAAAAGTACAGGCTGGAAGGCTGGATTTCTCCCGTGGAGCTGGAGCTCAAAGAAAACCCAAATGCCATGCCAGGCCCTGTCACCATCCCTGGAGCTGGTGACTCTGGGGTGTTAAAAGAAACACCCGCCGTCATTTATCCACTGCTAGTCAGCAAGAAGAAAAACCCCAAAAACCCAAATAATTCATCTGATGGCTCTGACAACACCATCTGCAGAGCCGGCCAGTAGAAAGTGTCTGTTTGGAAGTGATTTACTGGGAAGCAGTGGGAGAAAGAAATAAAAAATAAGAAGATCCTCACATCGCACCATCAATTATTCATAGCTACTATGAATAATTTCTGGGAAACAGCTTGATGGGAAGCAGAGCTGCAGGAAAACACTCTGTAGATCTGCCCAGGTTGTGAGGGAGGGGAGGAAAATTGCCCCCAGCACCCTTTGTATCCCCGCCTGGTGTATTTGCCAGCATCCCCAAGTCCTAAAGCATCCACTCCCAACCCCACCCTAAGCCCCGACATCGATGCCTCCCGTTATCTCTCCAACCCCAGCTCTCTCCTCCCCAACGGTCTGGGGAAACTGGCTCCCAGCCCAGGGGTTTTCCCTCTATCAGCCTTCCAAGCTTCTTTGTTAGGGGGCCCGAGGGCTGTAGGACATCCCTGAGACACACCAGAACATTCCCATCCCTATGCAGATGGGTTCTGGAGTGGAGTCAAAACCAGCTCAAGACACGTTGGGGTCAAAGACAACCCAACGAGAGCAAGTTTACGTCCTGCCCAGCCCTGGGGGTTTCCCCACACCAGTTTGTCCCCCCCATCCCATGAAAAACTTTGCTCAGCATAAGATGAACTCCCCAAGGCACTCTTTGATCCCACAGCGTTGCAAAAATTGCTAAATTGTGAAACTGAGAGTAGCAAACCCAGCCTTGGGGACTGGCTGTCCAGTGGTGCTCAGGATGGGGAAGGACTGGGATGATTTTCCCACTGTGGCAACCCCAGAAACCCCAGCCTGGGCCACCCATCCCCTCTGGCCAGTACTGGGATGCTCCATGCTGGCTCCACCACCCGTCTGCTTGGTGCCAGTGTCCTGGTCCCCACCCCGAGTCCCCAGAAAGATCCTCTGAGATGAGTTTATTCTCCATCTCCTATGCCCAGGGGCACCACAGCAGCAGCTTTGGGGGTGAACTGGGAAAACCCGCCACCCCATCATTATGTAGAGAGCCAATACCAGTGGGACACACTTGTGGACCAGTTTTCCCCCCAAATCCCATGAGCTGGGACGCTCTCGTGGACCAGTTATCTCCCCAAAACCCACATGTCCCCTTTGCAGGAGCTACATTGCCTTGGACCTCCCTGAGAGGACCTGCCTGATGCCCCCAAGCCCAGCTAGAAGAACGGAGAGGCTGGCAGCGATGTCCCTACAGACACACTGCCACTTTGTTCCCATTGTCTGATCCCCAAAGGCATCCAGATCCTCGGGAATGAGGGTCTTGGAGCAAGCCATGCTGGCACAGGGAGTTCTTCAAGGCTGCAAAGCCCCAAAGGCCAAACAAGAATAGCAGCAGCCCCATAAATCACAGCCCTCCTATAAATCCCACCCTCCCGATAAATCCCACCCCTGCTGCGGGAAGCGGGTTAGGCTGGAGGAGAAGGAGGAGAAAGGAGGAGAAGGAGGAGGGCATCAAGGACGGAGCTGCTGGGGTTTGGCTGCCTTTGCTCGTGCTCTGCCAAAGAACAAAAAGCTCTGAAGGAAGATATTTTATCAAAACACACGTCAGAGCCCTGCGCAAGCCGGGCTGATAACGGGCACCTGAGCAGAGGAACCGACACGACGTGGGCACCAAGGGCACGTGTGCCTGAAGAAGGCATTTGGCCACACAGCCCTAGTGGAGCCATCATACCAGGCAATTTGGTCCTGCATGAATCACCCAAATTTGCCCCAGACCCCAAGTTGTGGGAGAAGGGGGAGGAACCAAGCGTTATCCCCTATGACTCCTTCACTTGGACATCCGTGGTGCTCCACACAGCCCTCCAGACTGCTCTTCTGTCTTGTTTTTTAACCAAACACAAGCATATCTCAACTCTCCTCGCTGAGTTTGGGGCGTTTGCTGGATTTCCCTGGTCAAATCTGGGGACAAATAGCAGCAACCGAGGAAAGTGCAGTTATTTTCTCCCCGTTTTCCAGGTGGAGAGGCTGGAGGTGGGACAGTGACCGACAGACACTGAGGACACAGCTCCCTGCTGCCACCCAGGATGGCTGGTGTGGTTTGGCAGGATGGAAAAGCACAACCGCCCCCGTGTGAGGGTTTGGGTCAAAAATAACCCCAAACCACTTCCTTTTTCCAGGAAAAGGCTGCAGAGAAGCAGGAGGGTTAGCGCGCCAGTGGATGCTGGCCTCAAGATCTCCTGGCCACATCCACGTGTCTCTGCTGGGGGTTGCTTCACCTCTGGATGCTGCACTGAAGGTTTCTGAGCTGAATAGAGGGATTTGAGGAGCACCAAGCAGAAAACCAAGGCATGAATTAAAGGGGAAGAGGAGATGAGACCTTTCACTTGCCTCTCAGACGCTCAAGATGCCACCTGTATCTCCAGTGGCTGAGCACATTTGGGTGCCTGTGGCACTGGGGGAAGCTGGAGATGGATGATGGCCAAGCAGCTGGGTGGTTTTGTGCTTTTTCAGCTTCAGTCTTCACCAGAAAGGTCAGGTGCAAGCGGGATGGTAATGCAGTTAGTGCTGGGAAAATAGAGACAGAGCAGATCGGCGTGGTTTAATAAGGTAGATGTTATTAAATCAGCCGGGTGGGATGAACTTCTCCTCCGAGCAGAGTGGTCTGAGGGAAGGGCAGCTCCCGTTGGAAGGAGAGGTGGCTCTCAGCCGACCAGGAATGGGCAAGGTGAGGGGATTTTAGGAATCCCCTAAAACCCACTNTATGATTCTGTGATTCTATGAAATCGTGGTGACTTGTGAGCTCCTAGAAGACACACAGTGGTCTGCAGCCAAAGGCACTGCTGTGCTCCTACAGCTTCTGGTGTAACTCTGTGTCCCCTGCAAACTGGGGACAGGCAGGCTCGACGGGGTCTCAGTTCATCAGCAGTTTGTGGCTGCTTATCCTAGAGAGAGAAAGGCTGCTGATAGCATCTTCAGGTAGATAAAAGAGGGTTTATCTGAAGATGGAAGAGGGAGGAAATGCTGTGTTCCCCTGTTCCCACAAGGGAGAAGCAAAAAGCAGTGGGCAAATCACCTGCCTATCACAGAATGGTTAGAGTTGGATGGAACCTTAAAGATCATCCAGTTCCAACCCCCCTGCCCTGAGCAGGGACACCTCCCACCACACCAGGTTGCTCCAAGCCCCATCCAGCCTGGCCTTGAACCCTTCCAGGGATGGGGCCTGGATCAATGCATGATCTGAAGAGCTTCATTCTATCCAAAAGACAGGCTTGAAATTAGTGCCAGGCACAGATTTGGTCCAGTTCCTGCTTGCAGGTAAATCTCTGGGCTCCACTGGATGCCGGATCCAGCACTGAGGATGTCCTAACCCCACCACATGCTGGAAGGATGGCTGTCCACTCATGTCCTCCCAGGAACGTGTGGCNCATTCTATCCAAAAGACAGGCTTGAAATTAGTGCCAGGCACAGATTTGGTCCAGTTCCTGCTTGCAGGTAAATCTCTGGGCTCCACTGGATGCCGGATCCAGCACTGAGGATGTCCTAACCCCACCACATGCTGGAAGGATGGCTGGCTGTCCACTCAAAAACTTGTGGTTAAGACCTCAGGATGGAGAGCACGTGGCTGCTAGACCATCCCATGGGCCAACAGAAATACAAGTGACACAACCCAGGTGGGAGAAGAGAGGTGGTGAGCACTGGGGGGGACCTTGACCCTTCATCCCTGCTGCCAGAAAGCTCTTCTGGGATGGCTCCTGAGGTGTGAGAGGGTGATATTCACGGGGTCAGCAACCATGGGAGAAGGTTGGTCACACCTTGGACCTGCTGCTCCCCAGGGAAAGGCTGTGACGAGGTTGTGGTGCGTGTTTTGCAGCTCAGTTAAAACTGCAGCTCTTGTGCAGAGGCCACAGCAGAAGAGGAGTCAAACCCAGTCACTAGGGCAAGAAACTGCAGAAACCAGCAGGGGCTTGGAAAAGATTGAAGGAAACCCAATCCAAAAAAAAAAAGCCAGCCAGAAACTAACCCGTTGCATCAAGACTGTAAAAGTGATGGTTGTTTGAAACATGGCAGAGTATCAGAACGCTGGAGGAGCTGGATGATGTGTACGAGAGGAAGGTAGTTGGAGGTGGGTGCCAGCATTTTCTGGCAGAGCTGGCTTGGAAATATCCTTCAGCTCCTTAGATAGCAAGCTGGAGATTACGATGCGAAGGAATGCACTGCGAGCTGCTGCTGCCTCGCAGGGCCATGGGAGGGTGGGAGGAGAAGCCAAGCCCCATGGCAGCGTGAAAGGAAACAGCCTGGAGATGTACAGGGAGGAGGAGAAAATCAGGTCAATGCTCTTGAGTGGCTGAACAGACCATCAGGAAGCTCTGGGGAAGGAGATGGGTACAGGGAGAGATGTGTTGGGAGAGAGAGAGATCGTAGAATTGTGGAACCACAGAATGGTTTGGTTGTTTGGGTGGGAAGGAACCTTTAAAGCCCATCTAGTCCAACCCTCCTGCCACAAACAGGAACATCTTCAGCTAGACCAGGTTGCTCCAAGCCCCGTCCAACTTGACCTGGAATGTTTCCAGGGATGGGGCATCTCCCACCTCTCTGGGAAACCTGGGCCGGTGTCTCACCACCCTCAGTGTAAAGAATTTCTTCCTTATCTCTAGTCTGAATCCCCTCTCTTTTAGTTTAAAATCATTACCCCTCATCCTACAACCTATCATGGTTGTTCCCCATGTGGATGTCATGGTTTCAGCTGGGACCACTGCTCTGCAGGTGGCACAGATGCAGCAAGAGCCCAGGAACCAAACCAGTGAGTGGGAGAGAGGTTTAGTGCCACCTTCTAGGAGATGGATGGGGGCACCTGGCAGGTTTGGGATCCCAGCCCAGTCCCCTCACTGCCCTCCCATCATGGTCTGTCAAGTGATGAGCAGGGCCATGACGTGCAGCCCCAGGGTTTGCCAGGACTCCCCCTGTGCAGAGGTGCTGGAGAGCACAGAGAACCATTTATCACCTTGTTTGGCTCTCCAGAGCTCTCAGCTTTTTGGAAACACCATTTCCATCTGTCAGCCCAAATCCTGACGCATCTGCCTGGCACTGCCCAAACCCTCAGGGGTCCATGGCACCCCAAATCCAGCACTGTCCCCCTGACACCGGTGGCTGTGCAGATGGAGAAGGCCAAGTCCCAAACGCTTCTCCTTGGCAGGGAACCAGAGGGAGGGGAAGTGATACAGGAAAGCATTTCAGCTCCGTGTTTGAATGCACAGCTGGGAAAAAGATATTCCCAAGACCTCACTCGTTTTCCCAACTACACGGAAACATGGCAATGGAGAGGAGGAGAGACCTATTTTGGCTGACTGATGTGCTTTTCCTCCCCAGGGGGCTTTAACTGAGGTCCTGAGAAGCCTCTGCTGTTTATACTGAGCTTGCAGCCTCCAGCTCCTTATTTTACTCTGTTTTAAATAACACAAACGTTGGGCTCCATCCGTTCCTTTGGGAGATTTCCTTCTTTTTTTTTTAAAAGGCAAAGAGATTGTCCTGCCAGAGTATTTTTTCCAAGCATCAAGTCCCCTGTCCCTCTCTGCCAGGCTGTGATGTGGCCAGGCTTTGCTTACGCCTCTCCAGTGTGTTTTGGGCACCTCCAACTGAGCAAAGATGGGTTATTCCAACATTTGTTCCTTGGAGGAAACACGTCTGCCTCCCCCTCCATCTCCTGAGTGATGACACTGGATGATGACAGCACCAGGCCAGGAAAAAACCAGCGATAGCAGCACTGGAAAGAATAAGAGGGAAAAAAACCCACACAGCAAAAAAAAATAATCATCAAAGTTCTATCAGGTGGCATGGGAATCCAGCACCATCTTGCTGAAGTCACTGCTGGATCTCAAAGGAGAAGTTGCCAAGGCCAACGTGGATAACCAGCATAGAGAAGGTTGGCTATAAATGTCATATCCCTCCTGAGAGGGATCCCAACGTGAAGATGGGACCTACCATCCAATGAGAACTTGAGTCCTGGGAGCAGGGCTGGCATCTCAGGTGGCTTGTGGCAGGTGACACCATGATTACCATCTCCTCTACCCAAAAGACTTGTCGTCATGGTGAGTCACCTCAGTGTGATATCCCGACGGGCACAGGGAAGAGCAGCTCAAGGCTTTGAGGAGGGCCAGGGAGGATCAGACTTCTCCTTGGGAGAGGTGCCAGGATGACAAAGACACCTTGCGGTGCTGACTCACCCTTGGGTGTCTTCTGCCATCCAGCCACCATGCCCTTGGGTGTCTTCTGCCTTCAGCCCAGCACCCAGGGATGCGCTGCTGGAGAGTCCCTCAGCTGGAATAACTTTCTCCGTGGCATCACACCAACGGAGCCACCGCCAGGAAAACTCCCAGCGTGGTCAATGGAGCCCGGAGTTAACTTTCCAGGCAAAGTTGTAGGAAATGGGAAGTGTTACAAGGCAGAGAGTGGAGGTTGGCGTGTTCCACCTCTCCTGCAACCCAGGAGATCAAACAGATGGGGGTTGTCCTGCGAGGCAGAGCAGTTTGGAGGGGGGAAAGAATAAAAAAAAAAGATGCTTCTTTGCTTCTCAGCTGCTCCAGGGATCATGGGTGACATTTCCAGCAGGGCAAGGCACTCTCCATGGTCATGTCCCAGCTAATACAAGGAGAACACGGGCTCGTTTCCAAGCGTTCTGGCTCCCGGCCAGTCCCTTAACTCTCAGCATCTCGGTTCCTCTAGCTGGAAGAGAGGCGAGCTGTTCTTCCTGGCCTCTCCTGGGGTTTTAGGACTTCGGGAGGTGAGGATGGGGTGGGTGTACACCTACAGGCCTAGCACAGCAAGCTGTCAGTCACAGGGTGTGATGGAAGCTGGTTTTCAGGAACCCAGCCCCACGCTCGCAGGTGCAAACCTGTTTTCTGCAAGGTCAGGTTCAGGAAGCATCATTTGAACGATTGATGGTCTGCTTTTTTTTTGGTGGGGGGAGAGCTGTTTCCTTCTGTTGACCAAGCACTGGAAGCTGCCCACTGTTAAGGACAGGATGCTGGGAGCACTGGGTTGACAAACACCCATGCTCCCAACTCGCCCTCTCTGAGGAAGTTTGGCATCAGCAGTAAAGAGCGGTCTGGGGGAGGACTGAAGGCAATGTTTAAAAGAAATCAACCAAAAGAGGGGAGATTGAGATGAGATCTGGGGAAGCAATCGTTGACTGTGAGGGTGGTGAGGCACTGGAACAGGTTGCCCAGAGAAGCTGTGGCTGCCCCATCCCTGGAGGGGTTCAAGGCCAGGCTGGATGGGGCTTGGAGCAACCTGCTCTGGTGGGAGGTGTCCCTGCCCAGGGCAGGGGGTTGGAACTGGATGATCTTTAAGGCCCCTTCCAACCTGAACCATTCTATGATTTTATGATAAATCAGAAGGGGACATGGTCTGTCTGTTCTTCTGCACGACTTTGCAGCCAGCATCTCCCTTCCTTAACTTAGACTGATTTTAAAAGCACCACATTGCAACCGGATCAAACACCAAGTTCACCCAACCCAGGAGGAAGATCTCTTCAAGATTCCCTTGGGCTTTTCCTAAGCACTGGCGGGCATCAGAACAGGACTGCCTGACCTCTGAAAAACCATTCCTGGGGCAGAAGAGCTGTCAAAACATACAAAGAACACAAGAACCGCGCCAGCATCTTGGGATCTCTGGGACATCCGAGCTCTCCTCCCAGGAGCTGGGACCCTGCAGAGCTCGTAGAGCCGATTCGGGAAGCGAACCGCAAACTCGAAAACCTTATGTCAGGAAGAAGTCACAAGGCATCCTAACCAGAAACATATTTGGGGAGTGAGTCAGTGGAGGGGGAAGCAAAAAGAAACAACAAAAAAAAAGAAAGTTGCACCCTTTTTAGTTGATGAAAAAAGCATATGGCAACAGCCAATATTGTGAACAACATTCCCCAGTCCGGCAGCCGGAGCCAGAAAGAAAACTCATGACTCAACCATTGCATTTCATCCAAATCTAAAGCAAAAAAAAAGAAAGAAAGAAAAGAAAAAAAAGAAAAAAAATCTCGTTCAGGAGGGGTATCTTCAGGGAGAGTCAGCAAGAAGCACTTAATTAACTAAATTGCTTGGAGAGGCTAAAATTACTTCGCAGAAGCTTTTAGGCTCATTGGAAAGCCCTGATGAAAGGCAGCTGAGGCAGGTGGGGGAAGCAAGTGCACTCTGCAGGCACAGATATATATATATATATATATATATAATGCACAGGATATATACGTATCCACGCTCATTCCTTCTCCAGACACCACAGAATAAAGCCAGGAGGCCCTTAGTGCTGAGACAGGAACAGCTTGCAGCCAGAGCTCCCGCGTCCCCCAGAAGGCTGCGAACATGTCACCATAAATCACGCACCCAAGGAGGCCAAGAATACCATCAGGATTAGGAAATACAACGAGAAATTGGCCAAATGTTCACTGCAAAGCCCCGTACGGCTCTGGGTAGCTGGACTAAAAGGATGGGAGGCGCTGCAGAAGGCAGGATCAGCGTGGTCTGCAGATGTTCCTCAAGGCGCTGCGACTCGCGAGGGCTACTCGGAATCAAAGCTCTCCACAGACCTTCTGACAGTTCCCGAGACTTTGTGGTTGCGGATGTCAAAGCTGTAACGTTCGGTCAACCCAGTGGCATTGGGAAAGAGACTGAATAATCCCTAGAAAGCCGCCCGGCGACGCTGGGTGGGAAGTAATCATCTGCAGGAGGCCAGACGAGATGCATCGGTCCCTCCTGACTCCAACCATCCATCAGTGGCCACGTTTAGGTGACTGTGGGCAAAGAGGAGAAGGCTGGTGTTGCCCCAGTGGGAAGCTGCAGCCCAGATGCTCCTTAGAGGAGCTCCAAGGCCAGGCTGGATGGGGCTTGGAGCAACCTGGTCTGGTGGGAGGTGTCCCTGCCCGTTGGCAATGTGTTGGAACTCAATGATCTTTAAGGTCCCTTCCAACCCAAACCATTCTATGATTCTAGAGGTTGCCCACCAGATAGCCCCCCAAGGCTTGGGATGGGCTCAGGAAGGGGTTCCAGGACCCCTGGGGACACTTTTGGGAGATGCCACCTGAGTGGTGGCTGCCTTGCAGGACTGTCCCTGGGCTGAGTGTGGCCACTGGGGCAACTCAGTACTACCAGGAGAAGCTTTGCCATGGCAACGTTTTGGAAGAGCATCCAGTTCAGGTGTGAAGGGATCACTCAGCCCCTCCGTAAATGAGAAGGTGCTGGGGCAGGGACAGGAATGAGCCCCCCAGGGGAGGAAAGGGGCTCTCATCCCACTCGCTGACATCCACCATCACCCACGTCTCCCCATGGCAGCATCAGGCTCCAACATGTGTTGAACACGTGCTGGCTGATACTCATCAGGCTGCTCCACAACCTTGCCAAGCTTTGCCTTGATTTAATCAGGGCTTCTCCTGCCTGGGTTTTTTCTTTTCTCTCTCCTCCTCCCCTGTCCCCCCCACCACCAAAGGCAGATGTGATTCTCTCCAACATGAAGGAGACAGCAGGTTCCTTTCGTGACAGCAGAGTGTGCATCCCTGGAAGGGACATTTCTACCCTCTTCCCTTTTCTGCCACCGCCACAAAGCGGTCTCCCCTCCCTCCCTTCCCTTCCCCCTGCTGATTTTTAATACTCCAGTTTATATGAAAATTGGGAAAAAGAAAAAAAGAAGATAAAACCCCACCCTCAATTGCATGCAAGGGGCAGTCTGGTAAACATAAAGGAGAAAACCTGGGGCTGTCCCATCGGAATATCCTGCTTTGTAAACACAGAACATTCAGCTGGTAATGGTTTTAAACTGGAAGAGGGGAGATTGAGATGAGATCCCAGGGTGAAATTCTTCATCCTGAGGATGGTGAGACCCTGGAACAGGTTGCCCAGAGAAGCTGTGGCTGCCCCATCCTTGGAGGGGTTCAAGGCCAGGCTGGATGGAGCTTGGAGCAACCTGCTCTGGTGGGAGGTGTCCCTGCCCAGGGCGGAGGCGCGGAACTGGATCATCTTTAAGGTCCCTTCCAACCCAACCCATTCTATGTTGCTTCAGCAAAGCACACAGAGCTGAACACCAAGGCCTGAAATTCAAAGATTCATTTTCCAGCAGCATCTCACCTTCTACAAAGCTCAAGGATGAAGTGAAGGACCCGTCCTGGTGCTGTAGCATTAAAACCCTTTGAGGAAATCACTGGTGGGACGTAAGGGTGGCATCGGCGGGGCACGCTCCTGCCAGAGACCAGCTGGGAGATAAATGTTGTTTATTTTGGAAGCTGTCTGCTCTGCTTCACAAATAGGCCTAACCATTTCCTTAATGAAAGCATGCCGAGCAATGCTGAAAGTACCTTCGGTTATTTTTAAACTGAAGCCTTGGTTGCTTAAAAGCAATTATGAATGTGAAAATGGCTTCTGAGAAATCCTGTAGTATTAAAGTTACCTGAGCAGGACACTGGCATTTTTAGATGGAAAACAGGCGTGCTCCTCACTTGGCCCTTCAGCACAACAGAATTGGTCTGGGATGAAAAGGTTTGCGCACGTTTCAGAGGGTTCTCTGCAGAGATTTTTTGGGAGAACCCACATCCTCACCCAACCAGACTCCCAGCACCAAAGCACAGGGCTTGGGGCAGCCCCACAGCAAAAACTGGTTGGGAGGAACCCCCATCCCTCCCTCTGGGCTGGACTTTGCAGCACTGACCAACCCAGCACCCAGGTTTGACCAGCATCACCACCCCAAGACCAGAGTCCTCAACACCAGCCCAGCCTTTGCCCACCCCCATCATTCCCAATCGCCTTTTCCCAACTGAAATTGTCTCCATCCCCAGTTGCTGGGTCCTTACCCTGCAAAACCTGGATATTTGGAGCCCAAAGTCCTCCCAGTGAAAGCAGTGACTCAGTTCTAGAAACACAAGCCTCGATAATACACCAGAGACGAAGTGGTGCCTTTTTCTGGTGGCAACACAAACTCACTCCCAGTTTTGGGTGGGTGTGAGAGATGACAGTAAATGGAAAAGATACCACAAATCCAAAACCAGCAGGACATGAACAACATCACAGGAAAATGAGGATTCAACCAGAGTGTGCTTTCTCCATCCCAAAGACTCAAGGGTTCATCACTGGTCAACTGGCAACCTAAATGCCAAAGCCTCTTATCCCTCTCTCCCCCCCATGATCCATATTATACATATTCATCTAAAAAATAGTTAGGAAGAGCAACAAGCACTAGAGGCACTCAGAATATGACCCCAAACTCACCTAAGTCAAGGAAGACCTTTGTTTCATTGGGGTTGGGAGAAGAAGCATAAGCAGGACCACGTTGGTAGCTTGAGGTGGTTTGTCACGTTACTGGTTGTATCATATTAGAGAAAAAAAGATCTGGATCCATAAGGCTCTGGGTAAGATTAATTTCTACTTGGAACAGCTATTATGAATTCAAAACCTGGGGTAAAGGAGCCTTTGGATAAACTGAAGAAATCAGTAAAACCCAAAAACCCAAGATGCTTTGGCGCAAACATGCTTGAAAATAATGTTTTAAAGTGGAAGTTGAGGATCTTCTTTATCAAGGGGTAGGGTGAAATGGTAAGACCCTTTAAGAAGCTGCTCTTTAAGTATGGGACCACTCCGAGAAGAGACACGGACTTTTCAAAACAATATTGAAAGAGTCATAAAACCAACAAAAACAACAAGAGAGATGTGGTGTCCTCAGAGCTCAAGCGCCTGGTGAGGGCTGAAGCCTGTGGAGAAGGCTCCCACGTCCGTGCTTACAAGCGATGAGGCACCAGGGACCGGGCAGAGTAGCTGTGAGAACTGGCATTTTATTTAAGAAACAAAGAGGGGAGTTAATCCGTGGCAGATGCCCAGAGAATTGACAAACGAAAAGCCTGTCTTTGGGTAAGTCAGCGAGGATTCCAAAACCGCAAGAGATGGCTCTTGGGACATCTCATGTTTGCAGGGGGCTCAACGGCTTCTCACTCTTGGAGGGAAAAGGATCAGCCAAGGTCTTGCCCGTCCAGAGCTGCTGCAACCACAGCTGGGGAGGCAGGGCGTTTTTTTTGGGGGGAAAAAAAGCTGATGTTGGAATTTTCTTTCTGATGGGAGTGGAAAGCGCTGACCTCTGGGGCGATAGGAACTTTGAAAGCCAGGCATTCCTCTCCGTGGATTAAGACTTCTCCTCTGATTCCATGGAAGAGGAGACCGTGTCAGCACACTGCGAGCTGTGCGGGCAGTTTTAAGGCCTTCTGCAATGTCACGCAGAGAGAACACAAAACGTTGTGACATCCATTGCAAAGCGGGGGTCAAACGGGCCTTCAGGGCAGCAGGAGAAACCCAAGGAGCAAGGAATTGGTCTTGGGAGAAGCCAACCCAGATCCACAGGCCAAAGTCTATTGGCAATGACAGAAAATGCCTCCTCAGTCCCAGAGTGAAGCTGACCGGTGGGAGACACAAACACAGTGAAGAGAAAACATGCAAACCCATCCTGAAAAAGCTAAACACATCCAGCTGGGCCTTTGGGAGAACTTTCAGGGATCACAACTTGGGTTTCAAGGGGCTTGCAAAGTTCCACTTCAAGAGAGGGGACAGCAGAGGACCACAACGATGATTAGAGGCCTGGAGCATCTCTCTCAGGAGGAAAGGCTGAGGGATTTGAGGCTTTTTAGTCTGGAAAAGACTCAGTGGGGATCTGATCAACACCTAGAAATACTTCAAGGGTGGGTGTCAGGAGGATGGGGCCAGGCTTTTTCCAGTGGTGCCCAGAGACAGGACAAGAGGGAACGGGCACAAACTGGAACACAAGAAGTTCCATCTAAACATGGGGAGGAACTTCTTCACTTTGAGGGTGGCAGAGCCCTGGCAGAGGCTGCCCAGAGAGGTGGGGGAGTCCCTGTGTCTCTAGAGACATTCCAAACCCTCCTGGACACATTCCTGTGCAACCTGCTCTGGGTGGACCTGCTTTGGCAGGGGGTTGGAGAAGATCATCTCCAGAGGTCCCTTCCAACCCCACAGCATTCTGTGACTCTGTAACAAAAGCAGAGAGCGACCCTATGCAGGGGAAGGGAGGTTGTGGTAAAACCACGACAGAATAATTAGGAGCAAAGGGCCAGAATTCAGTAACAAGAGGTGTGTGTTTGGGGGGGGGAGCATAACGAAAGCTGGTTAACTGCCAAAATGACCTCGTAGCAAAAAAACTGCAAGCATCAAATTTGGATAAAGTGCTGAAGGCCAAGTTTCAGAAAACAGCTCGGTATCAGGCAGACGACCCACAACAGCGCAGTACGTTTCCCCTTATCTTGGTTTCTCAAGAAAAACCACCAGTCAAGACAGCTTGTAAAGCTAAACATCATTCTTGCAGAAGAAAACAAGGCAGTAATTGGAAGCCAGGACATTCCAGCTCTATATTATGCCACGAACCATCTGACCAGAAAAGTTTTGAGCGTGAAATTTAGACTCCAGCGTGCAGAGACGTGACCCTGCTTGAATCTTTGTTCCACCGCAGAACAGAAACGGGGCAACCCTTTCTCTCACAACTTCACAATTCAATTAGCAAATAGTATTTCTTAAACTTTGCAGGAGTATTTTTATAACTTTTTTTTCCCCCTTTGGGGATTACAAAGATGAAAGCCTGCCCAGGGAGTGCTTAACATCTCTGCGCACGCTGTAGAATGAACGATTTATTCTCTCGAGGTGTGTTTTATCTTTGTAATTAAGCTTGGAAATTAGCAGATGCTCCACCAAGGTTACAAATTAGAACAGAATCACACAAACAGCCATCCATTAAAATGCAAGGGGATGAAGAGGTATTGATCCTTACTATTCTTTTTCCTACCAGGAGCATGTTTTACTTCTCAGCTCCGTCTTCTCCCTGATGTTCCAAGGGGTACGGACATAAAAGTAAGGATCCCATCCCTTATATGGAGAGCAGTCAGCAAGTACCAGCACGTCCCGATGCGAGGGGAACAGCTATTCCATAAATCTGAAACATGTTCTGGACAACAGCAGAGTTTACACAGACCACAAGAATTATAGGAATTAACCCCCTTTTGTTTACAGCGTTTAGAAGAAGAGAGATCCAGCGTGGATCCCGTAGTGTGAGGGGATATCACGGCAGCGACAGCTCACAAAGGACTGAAACACAAACCCTGCACATTTGGAAGTGTTTTGCACGTTCTAAATATAAAAGAAGATCCTCCTTTTATGTTTAAAGTTCTCCTAATTAGGAAAAGCTGATTAAACAACTTATCTGGAGAGCCAGTAACATAAACAAGCAGCCTGTTTTCTGGAGCTGAAGAGTTGAGCTTTCTTCTCTGAGAGGGTTATTTTCTTTCTTTTTCTTTTGTGGTTGCTCATCAACCGAGCTAAACGTGTCAGGCAGGAGAGTGACAATTCACCGAGGCTACATGGATTTGTCTCTTCAGTTCTCCACAACGAAACAAGGTCCTTCACACCCTCTGAACATCTTTGCTGGGTATGGGTGCACTGTATTTATAGCAGAGCTGTTCCTGTCACAGAATCACAGAATGGTTTGGGTTGGAAGGGACCTTCAAGATCACCCAGTTCCATCCCCCTGCCCTGGGCAGGGACACCTCCCACCACACCAGGTTCCTCCAAGCCCCATCCAGCCTGGCCTTGAACCCCTCCAGGGATGGGGCAGCCACAGCTTCTCTGGGCAAATCTCTCCTTCCCATTCCCTTCTGCTCCTCCCTCCCCTTTCTTTTTGCATTATTTTTCCCTCCCTTTATAATTATTCCTAAATCCATAACCATAACACATCCCAAGCTCCCAATTCCTCCCCCATTGCACCACGCACCAGGGACACAAGCCACAGCCCAAGCAATGTCACTGGGGAAGAAAAAGTGCCACCTTTTCCCCCTGGAATTTTGGAAAGGGCCATCTGGGTGGTTTCCATGTCTCCAAGCCACCAGTGGAGCTGTCTGCTGGTGAAGGCTGATGTTGCCAAATCTGTTTACACCGAGAACACTACCACTATTCACTGACACCACAGCCTGATTATTATTATTTTTAAACAAAGTTTAGATTCTGCATCTCCCACATATCCACACAGATCATAAATACCTCAGCTGGAGGCCACAGATCTGACACTTCTGCTCCAGAGCCTTCCCCAACGTTTAAAAATCTCAGCAACTTCCTTTTAAGCGTTTTGGTTGGAGATTATTCCCTTTTCACCACAATCCTTCTCTCTTGACTTCTAAATACGAGGAGGAACTTCTTTCCTTTGAAGGTGGCAGAGCCCTGGAAGAAGCTGCCCAGAGAGGTGGTGGAGTCTCCATCTCTGGAGACATTCCAAAGCCACCTGGACATGTTCCTGTAGGACCTGCTCTGGGATGACCTATGGTGGCAAGGGGTTGGACTTGATGATCTCCAGAGGTCCCTTCCAACCCCAAATCGTTCTGTGATTCTGTGAATTAGTTTCAGCTACAAACCTCATCCAAGCTCTGGCATTCTCAGGCCTCACCAGGTTTAGTTTATGCCACTATTTCCTCTTGATAGGACCCTCAGACACAAATATCCATATATCCTCTATAGAAATGCACACACACACGTATATACATTTAATAACAAGAGCTAAAGAGAGAAGGATCCTCTGCAAACCAACTCTAATGTGAGGTCAAAACCTCCTCATGCCTGAGAAACACTTCGGAGCTAAAAAAACCAAAATCAAGGCAGTTACTTACCTTTGAGAAGAACGTGACTGATGTCATTTGTGTGAAACCACAAATATTTATTTTTAATGAAAAAATACTTAAAGTGTGCCACAGTGTCCATATATTCCTTTGAATAGTAGTACAAAGATATGTATTTCTGAGAAAAAAGTCTTACCACTGTAGAAAATAAACGTGGTTCTTAAATTATGTCAAAAGAAACCAGTAAAAAAGTAATGGTTTATACACTGGAATAAACCGAAACAATTAAGAGAGAATAATAAATTATA
The DNA here is from genome assembly GCA_013400375.1 of Thinocorus orbignyianus. Classification (NCBI taxonomy): domain Eukaryota; kingdom Metazoa; phylum Chordata; class Aves; order Ciconiiformes; family Thinocoridae; genus Thinocorus; species Thinocorus orbignyianus. The sequence goes on along the minus strand of VXBW01000692.1, from coordinate 75,359 downwards.
ATTACAGTATTTCAAATATTTGCTTCATGCTTTTTTTTTTTTCAGCACTGGTTTCTAAATGTGTCACTCAGAAGCCGGCCGTCGGAATGGTTTTCCAATGCTACTGTGGATAATAGGATGTGGAGCTGGAGAAAGTCCTGGAAAAATGACACCACCGTTTGTTATTCACTGATACAGAAAACATCAGCACATGGCAGTTTTAGGTTTGTATCTAACATATATATATATTTTTGTTAATGGAAATTAATTTAGCTTGATCTTTCCCCCCCAAATCAACTAATTTTTTATACTTTAATGAACTAAACAGCAATTATGGTCATTAACAAGTATGTCACCCAAGCACACTGCACAGCCGTGCTTACGGGATGCTGCACGGCAGTATCGGCTTTTACACAGTCAAGAGTTAACAAGAATTTGGAATCATTTCAGGTCTAATTAAGCACTGCAAAACGTTGAAAACTATAAAGTGCTTTTTCAATACAAATCAGTTTTGCTCTTTAGAAATAGGAAAAAAAAAAAAACAAAACCCCAAACATGCACTTTAAACCTGAAACCTCCATGCCATACGGACCGCAGCTCAGCGGTAAAACGTCAGTTTTGTGCCATTTTGTTTTAAAATTTCCTTTCCCATCCCGCCTTACCCTCCCCCAAAGAGTCAAAAACTCAAACAGCATCTAAATTGGATTTGTCGGGATCTTCTTGGTCGTGTTTGTACATGAAGGTTAGAAGGAAAAGAGCAATATCCAGAGATGACCAGTAGGCAGTGTGCGACGTGACTGCGGACCAGTATCTGCTCTCCACGAGACCTTCCCTGAGCTCGAAATCGATCCTGTGCTCCAGTTCCACTAGAAATTGAGCAAGGGAGAAAAATATTAGAATCATAGAATGATCAGAGTTGGAAGGGACCTTAAAGATCAAGTTCCAACCCCCCTGCCATGGGCAGGGACACCTCTCCCTAGAGCAGGTTGCTCCAAGCCCCATCCAGCCTGGCCTTAAACACTTCCAGGGATGGGGCATCAACAGCTTCCCTGGGCAACCTGTTCCAGTTCCTCACCACCCTCACAGCAAAGAACTTCTTCCTAAGATCTCATCTAAATCTCCCCTCTTCTAATTTAAAAATTGTTAGAATTCCATTATTTGCAGAAGAAAAAAACAACCAGAAACCCACCAGAATTTATTTTCCACTGGTTTTGGATTCTGATTCTACTTACTGTATGGAAGATGCACACAATACCTCTGTGTTTCCATTAATGAAACACCCAAACTGGGATTTGTAATAATATACACACGTTTTTATGCTCTCAGCACAAACCTGACTTAAGAGTGAGGAAAAAAAAAGATTCATGGGGAAAAAAACCCCAACAAACTAAACGTAAAAGCTAGGATAAAGCTGGCATTCTTTAAAGCAGCTGTTTTCCTTACAGCAACTACATAAACACTTTTATTTATGCTCCTTATGGATAACTATGCAGGAACGTCCAGCAGACGTTGAGGCCCTGCTGGGAAACACCGACTTTCTGAAGGTGGATGCTCAGAACTTCCCAAAATAAATGGATTTCTCACATCTTTAGTGGCTGTAACAAGGAGAGACTACACCCAGATCACAAGCCCCTTCTGAAAACCAGCCTGTCCCCCCCGCTACACAGCGCCAGCCCTTTTAATTCCCAGATTATTCCAACTACATTTCAGCAGTTATCCTTTCAGTTCAGTGGTGGGTTTGATTAATTCCACGTTCAAAGCTGTTTTCACTGCGTGTTTCACTGGGCCAATGGCTACCCCATTGTTAAGGCACTTGAGTGGTTAGAGCATCTCTATGAGGAGCAATAGAATGAAAAGGACAAAACTAAAAGGCTGCTTAGCTGCAAAACCCCATATTGAGTAAAAAATGCAGCCAATTTATCAAAGCCAGTTGCAAGGAATTTTAATTCTTGGCTCAAGGAGGAGGGTGAAGGGAGCATCGCACAAGTGCTGCCTCGGTAGCTCTCGGGGAACAACACGGCTTTCCCCAGAAGCAAACTGAGGAGAGGGAGTCCAAGCCTTCTGATATCTTCTGAGGACCATAGTCATCTCCAGGAAAACATGTATATTCCCAAACCCTGGTCCCTGCCTGCAGGAAAGGACGCCTTGGATGACTCCAGGAGAGGCCGTTACAGGAGCTTGGGCGGCAGCCAAACCCCATCACAAGCCCAGAGAGTGCTTCAGCCTTGGATTGCATCATTCCAGCACACAGGCTGAGAGAGCTGGGGGGGTTCAGCCTGGAGAAAAGAAGGCTTCAGAGAGACCTTCGAGCCTCTTCCAGTCCCTAAAGGGGGTCCAGGAGAGATGGGGAGGGACTCTGGAGCAGGGAGGGAGCCACGAAACAAAGGGGAATGGTTTTAAACTAAAAGTGGGGAGACTGAGATGAGATATTAGGAAGAAATTCCTTGCTGTGAGGGTGGTGAGGCACTGGAAGAGGTTGCCCAGAGAAGCTGTGGCTGCCCCATCCCTGGAGGGGTTCAAGGCCAGGCTGGATGGGGCTTGGAGCAACCTGCTCTGGTGGGAGGTGTCCCTGCCAAGGGCAGAGGGTTTGGAACTGGCTGATCTTTAAGCTCCCTTCCAACCCAAACCACTCTATGATTCAGCTCACAGCCCCACTGGCTGCAGCTCCACATCCTCCCTCTATGGAGCTGGGATGGGCTTTCAGCAGATGGATGCAGGAACCATGTAGAAGGCTCTTGATGTGCCACCTCCCCCCAGAAAGACCTCATCTGATCTCCACGATACTCTCTGCCCAACCCCTCTGTTGTCCTCTAGTTTAAAACCAAGTCTGTGTCCTCACATACTGACTCAGACAGGTTATCTGCCGAAATTAGCAGTGATGAACGGATGGCAACCAACGTATCATGTGAGAGCTATCACAAGATACAACATACTTGTGACTCCTTAGATTGCAAAAAAAAACCCAAAACTCCAACCAACCCCTGCCTTGCGCCAGTGCCAAAGAGAAGTTTAGAAATATCATCAAGAATGAATTTCTGTAAAGGAAGTACCTATACTTTTCCAACAAACCAGCTGCTAAAATTTCACTTTCTGTTCTGGGCGGTTCAGATCAGGACAAGGGCAGCTTCTGTTTCCAGTCATACATGCCTTGAAATCCAGAGCGCTTCAGGATTGCAAAATGTATGGGGAAATTTAAAGAAATATTATGATAAATTTAAATATTTTGCAATAACTGGTGAGTGGGATTCTCTGCGGCAATTATATATTTTTCCTAGTGGGAGTCTAGGAACTAGCAACAAGGCCAAGATGAATGGCCTCAAGTTGTGCCAAGGAAGGTTTAGGATGGGTATTAGGAAAAACTTCCCCACTGAAAGGGTGGAACAGGTTGCCCAGGGTAGTGGTGGAGTCTCCATCCCTGGACGGATTTCAAAGCCAGGCAGATGTGGTGCTGAGGGACATGGGTTAGGGGTGGTTTCTGTCAGTGTTGGGCTGATGGTTGGACTCAATGGTCCAAAAAGAACCATCCAACCTGGACAATTCTATAATTTTATGGTTCTTTTCTATGAAATACTGATAAGCAGATCTCATTAACCAAAACTCCCACAGGAACATGTATGTGTCAGTGGTGTAGAAACACATACACAGAGAAGCCATCTTTGAAAGAAGAAAGATCAAACTGAAAACCAAGAGTCAGCCCTTGGAGTATCTAAATAGATTCCAAAAGCAGGAAAGGATTCAATTTTTATCACTTTAGAGCAAACCAACAACATTAAACCGGGGCATATGGTGTTAGGGCATCTCCAGCCTTCCACAACGTACAGCTGGAGCCCACCAAAGGTCTTCTTCCCACAGCGGACTCCTCACTGACCTATGGGTTCCAGAAAGCCTGAACTGCTGTGCGAGAGCGGCGGCGTCCCAACAGTTGTGGTCTTCTTCTCCTCCCCCTCAGCTCCTTCTTTTCCTGGCTCGGGGGTGGTTGTACTTGATCGACCAAATCTTGAGAAAAGCATCCCGCCGAGACCTTTCCCAATACTTGCCGCTCCTGCGTTTGGCATGGAAAGGAGGGGGAAGGAACAAAAAAAAGTTAAATTAAATAAATAAAGCAAACAGGCAGGAGGGCAGCTAAATCAAACCACAAATTAAAGTCACTGCAGTGCCCATCAATTAAGAGTGGAGTGACAGATAAAGGAGAACACTGTTCGTGCTTTTCGAGGGTGGGAACGGCTTATCTGACTTGAGCGTATGCTGATTATCATGAGACTAATCTAGTGTTCAAGCAAAAGCTGTAATTTGGAAACTCTAGTTAGGAGGGGGGAAAAAAAAAAAGACATGAGAACATTTCTGCACCAAGAAACCTGGTGTTCAAGGATATGTTGTAATTCCCCTTTCATAAGAAATCTAAGACTAAGACAAAAGTGCTTTATAACAATATAGAGATAAATATATAAATGCTTTATAAGTGTTCAAGGTTGCTTGAAGCAACCTGGTGTGGTGGGAGGTGTCCCTGCCCAGGGCAGAGGGGTTGGAACTGGATGATCTTGAAGGCCCCTTCCAATCCAAACCATCCTGTGATTCCATGACATTGTCAGTACCTTAAGAATCCCATCATGACATTTAAGACACTCCTTACGTTGGCATCGCCCTTCCAGCCCTTTAGAAATGCCCCATCATCCTTTAAAAGGACTATTTTGGCCGCTTAGGAAGAGGGATGGAAAAGTTAAGAAGAGATTTGTGATGTTTTCTCCCGACTTTGCTGCCACCTTATGGACAAGATATTAAAGTTACTACAGCAACAGCCAAAAGCAACCCTGCTTTGAAATACCCTTTATTTCCACTTAAGGACAAAACTTGCTTTTATATACTTTACTTATTTGATGGGGAAGATTCCTGGCACTAGGTCACTTTAGCCTTCTTCCAAATCCCACGCAGAGAGAGCTAAAGAAAAGCCTTGAGTCAACAAAGCCCACAAGTGTAAGCTCGACTATAAGCTTCAGTGAAAGTGAATTTAAGCTCACTTAAACCAGGGCTTATTTTAAATCAAGAAGGGGACAGACCTCATATTAAACCAGCCCGAATTTCCTATTGTAAAACCACGGCTTAAATGGAACTGTAATAGTTTACATGGAGTGATTTTTTCCTCCTATTTGCCAATACCAGAAAATGTAGTCACAAAAGAAGCTTTAAATTATTATCTTTTTTGTTTTTTTTCCCACAAAGCACAGTGGAAACTATTAAATCACCAGGATGTTACTTCAATAAAACAAGACGACAATAAGGCAACAATGGCACAAACTCCCTGACCCACATCCTCTCCCCGACAAGCCTTGATTCCCCCGTGTATGTAAACTCTTTTCTTCAAAGTAAACGTTGGTTGAGATTAAAAATAAGCCGTAGGTCTACACAGGACAAATCCAAGCAGCCAGGAAGAGTTTGCTTATGGTTGCACCTCAAGCAGTGACGTTCTACGAGAAGGTCCTACGTAAAATACTACTTGTTAAAGCAAAATCAAAAGAAAATAAACGAGGACATAAAGAACAATTACCTAATATACTGGCTTTGCCAATGTTTGTTATAGACTCCCCGTAGTGGCGTCGAACCATGACTGGTGAAGTAGTGGGGCTGGGTGCAGTGGAGGTGCTTTCGCCGTCAGTAACTGAGGTAGGTTCTTTTGTCGGGTTGAGAAAACTTGGCTTCATGTGCTCATAAGGTAGAGGGTTTGCTGTGTTGTACCAGTGGATCTGCACAGGCGAAATGTTGCTGTAGTGCTTGAGAATTAAAGGTTCTAATCTATAGGCCTGCAAGGGTAAATTGGGAAAGAAAATCCTGAGGGTCAAAGACTTAAAAAAAAAAAATAAATATCACATTCCCGTCCTATCTAGAGTCCTCTCCAACCTCAAATCCAAAATATCTGTAATGAGTAAAGCCTAGGAAGTGACAGAATGGTGGCATTATGCTCTGGTTCACTTTTCATTTCACAGCCTGGGAGATGTATTAGTTGCCAGGTTGCCTGTGAAGGGGGTGCACAGGAGAGATGAGGAGGGACTCTTGACCAGGGAAGGAAACCAAAGGATGAGAGGGAATGGTTTTAAACTGAAAAAGGGGAGATTCAGATGAGATCTCAGGAAGAAATTCTTGACTGTGAGAGTGGTGAGACCCCAAGTTGCCCAGAGAAGCTGTCTGCTCCATATTTGGAGGGGTTCAAGGCCAGGCTGGATGGGGCTTGGAGCAACCTGGTCTGGTGGGAGGCGTCCCTGCCCAGGGCAGGGGGGTTGGAACTGGATGATCTTCAAGGTCTCTCCCAACCAGAACCACTCTATGATTCTACGTTTTACACACATTGCTACGAACATACAAGTTACTCCTAACAGATGCTTGTTTTTACACACTGACAGAGCAAATTTTATCTGCAGTTAAATGGATTCTGCAGAACACAACAGAGAGAGAGGAACCGGCTACGTGAACGTTTTCCCTGATGACTCTTCATCGATCCCTGTACACCATGGATTGGCATGCTTATTAAAAAAATAAAGTCATTTTCTATTGATTCTTCATTTTTCTTTGTGTGCTTAGACGTAGGAAAGCATTCTGCAGTTCTTTATCTTAAAACTAAGTCAATTACTCTCTGCAGAGTGGGACCACAGATTGGAGTGTGATCAATCGTCCTGGAAGTCCCAGGAAAACTCCAGTTTTAGAGCAGGTGGAGCTGAACAAGATCTTGAGATACCCTCAAGTTCCTAGTCTACAATAAGCAGAATACCCCAAATCAAGCTGGCATCAAAGAGGCTGCCAAGGTGATACAGATCAAAGACCCTTCGACAGGAGCGAACACTGTCTGCCGATGGAAGGAGAGGGCACAGCTGTGCCACTAGTGCCCTCCTAAGCCCTCTCCCACCCTTGAATCTGTTACTCAGGACCACTGGGGGAAAAAAATACCATCTTTATTTCCCTATGGGATCTTGCAAACTGCTCATGAAGCCTTTTTTAGCAGCAGCAGTGTCTTCGGACAGGTGATGTTTAATAGCAGTAAGGTTAAACACAAGTTGGAACTTGACTGAGGAGGATTATTTTTTGTTTCTTCACAAAAGCAAATAAAGCTTGTGCTTATAAATACAGAAAGAGAAGCAAAGTATATGGTATTTAAGGCAATTATTTGGAGGAACTGCCATTCTACAGCTAACAAACCCAAGACATTATACAATAATCATTAACAAATAGTCTTGTGCCGGGACGTACTTGTGTGGCTTCACACGCTTTGAAGATCACACATCATGCAGTTGATGCTTAAAACTAGACATGGTGAAAGCCTGCAGTTGCAATTAAAACTCACCACTGGATCTGTTGGATGAAAGATATTTAGCAAGCGGTTACATATTGTTCTGGGCAGAATATGGTCTTGACTACCGCTGTTTCCTGGACGGATGCCACGCAAGGCCAGAAACACCGCTAACGGAGAGCCCATACAGAAGAAATTCTCAACCTAAGGAGAGATTTCACCCAGGTTAGTAAGGATGGAAATAATGCTTTCTAACAGGGCTGGATTTCATTTCTCTCTTTCAACTGATTCATCATTTTTCACCTGAGGGACTCTACAGTAAGTTCAAAACAGGGAAGGCCACTACAACATACAGACGATAACATGAAGGTTAAGCTTCCCATTTCCCTTTGCTGTGAGGAGAGTGGAACATGGAAAAGAAAAGTCACATATTCAAACTAAAAGAGGTCTACCAACACTGGAAAGGCTGGAGCAAGAAGAATTTGGAAGCTGCTAAGGAAATCTGCTGAGTTTCACAACACTGAAGACTGATTTCTTGTGAAACTTCCTAAAACTTCCCACAACTCCTAAACCTTACCCTAACCAAGTGCTCCATGGTTTGTTTTGCTACACACACCCACTGAGGAAGCAAAAAGATGACAGAATCACAGAATTATCACAGTTGGAAAGGACCTCTGAGATCAAAGAGTCCAACCATACACAAACAAAAAACCTCTACATCTCAGCCCTGAAGTGCCACATCTACACACTTCTTAAATACCTCCAGGGATGGTGACTCCACCACCTCCCTGGGCAGGCTGTTCCAGTGCCTGACCACCCTCTCAGTGAGGTCATTCTTCCTAATATCTGATCTAAACCTCCCCTGCCACAACTTCAGACCTTTTCCTCTGGTCCTGTTATTATTCCCTTGGGAGACGAGGCAAATACCCACCTATCTGCAACTTTCTTTCGATGTGGTTTAGTGACCAAATGTCAAACTCTGCAGTCAAAAATAATTTTGTGAGTTCAAAAATTGCTTTTTAAACCCTAAGAGTATTTTCTTACACAAACAATTAATGATACCACCATCAGACCTTTGCTGCATCTTTCCCAACAGCATAGAATCATAGAATGGTCAGAGTTGGAAGGGACCTTCAAGATCATCCAGTTCCAACCCCTCTGCCATGGGCAGGGGACACCTCCCACCAGAGCAGGTTGCTCCAAGCCCCATCCAGCCTGGCCTTAAACACTCCCAGGGATGGGGCATCAACAACTTCCCTGGGCAACCTGTTCCAGTGCCCCACCACCCTCACAGGAAAGAACTTCTTCCTAATATCTCATCTAAATCTCCTCTCTTCCAGTTTAAAACCATTACCCCGCGTCCTGTCACTAGACTTCCTGACAAAGAGTCCCTCCCCAGCTCTCCTGTAGGCTCCCTTCAGATCCTGGAAGGCTGCTCTCAGGTCTCCCCGGAAAGCAGTGTCCAGTTTGCAGAGCACTACAAGCAGGCAACTCCTAATGTGCTGCTGCTTAACCAGCAGGAGAAAACTGCTGCATTCTTGCTGAGTTCACGTGGAGGACGCTTGGATTCCCATGTGCCTTCACTATATGTCAGCACATGGAGTGAGGGTGGAGAAATAATGGTCTGTTTCATCTACCAGATGCCAGCATTGCACAAAAAATTCTTCCTCCTCCTCTGACTTGGCACCAAGACCCCGCCTCTTCCTTCCAAAAGAATGCACAAGTCCCAGTTCAATGGAAAAAAAATAATAATCTAGGTCTTCAGTAGAGCTATTCAATGTCATACAATGCAAAGCCCTGCTCTGTCATCTCCACTGTCACTGGAACCCGGTGCAAAGCTGCTCTCCTTTCTTATAATCAAGCTTTACACAGACACTGACATTTTGGACAAAAAAGGCCTTCTCATCTTCAAATGTGATAGAAACAGATATTCACAGCAGAGTCCTTTAAACTGAATAAATAACCTTTAACCCTGACCATCTGATATTCCCACCTCGAGCATCCAAAGCACACAATTACAGTCCTTCTGCTTCAGGAAGAAATCAGAAAGTGACTGCCAGCAGATGCCTAAAAGATATTTCCATGGCTTCACCTTAGGTCACCACAGAGCAGGGAAAAATCTCTACAGGTAAATAGTTTCAGGGATTGCATGGTTTTTTTCCATCATTTCTATCCATAAACACAATTAACAGTGCCCACGCAGAGATGCTCTCTTCTCGGAGGGCACTGTTCTCTGCTCTGCATTTCCTAACACACACAAGCCTTTCAACACCATCTTCCAGCTCTAGAAATGCTCACAAAGACAAAGAAACAGCTCGGCGGGTACCTTAATGGGTGGCACCAGACCAATACCAAGCAGCAAACACTAAAAATCAAAAGCAAGCCTTCCAAAAAAATAAAGTCCTTTAAACTGCAGCCATTAGACTCTTGGTGCTAATGCAAAGTGGCTGAAGAAGAGGCCGTAGTGGCATGAAACCTACTGAACACAGAGGACTATAATCCTTCCAGAAAAAATTTATGAATTTTGGTGTTTCTCCTAGAAGCAGGAGTGGGGCACTTCATGTCTCCTCCTATAAATGTTTAGTATCAAAGAAGGTAGATTTAAGGACACGACCTTTTCAGGATAGCATTTTCCTCCCGGGTATGATTCATAAAGAGAAGACTTAAATGAATTTATTTGTATTTTAAGCAGAAGCTGAGCCAGACAGTCATCCATTCAACTTAAGACTGCAGTGCTTTAAAAATAATAATTATAAAAACCAGAAGCTGAATGAGCCAACAGCAGCACGTAGGTAAGCGTGGGGGACAAATGCCTGTTGTTTAGCCATGATGTTAAAACAGAAGACACAGAAGGTGGCTATAATTTATGTCTCTGCCACCTTTCAGCCTGGAGGATCCAAAACGTCCTCCTGGAGTGAGGAAATACAGAGCTCTGCGGCAGCATCTACCCATTCCTGAGGTCAGGAATGTTCTGCAGCCCCAGCAAACAGAGGGAATAGAGACTTATACTGGTTATTACATGGGGAGTTTAACTGGGGGTTGTGTTAAACACACTGTGGGACATTTCTGTGCTCAATTTAAAGGCTTCCTCCTCTAAGGCTGCACATCAGCATCCCATTAAGCTCTCACAGCTCTTGTATGTGTGGTAAATCACTAGTATCTTATAAATAATTTGTGGTAGCTGCTATCAGCATGGACATCACTGTCAGATGATGCTACACAGAAACCACAAGCTCAAGTACAAGCTGCAGCTTCTTCCAGAAGAGTTTCTACTGTAGCCCTGGGCAAACGAGAAGTGCTAAGGAACCCTGAAGCACTTTGGGCCAGCACATCCTCAAACCAAGATTTAAATCAATGTCATTTTCAGTACTAGGGAACAACTTTGGTATGTCCTGCCCTCTTCTTCCCCACTGTGACTCAAACTCATCCAACAAGATGGTATTTTCATGCACCACACAGTCATACAGAGGTAAGTATCACACCATTCCCTGTGTTTTCATGTTCTTCAGCTCCTTTAGCCTTTAACTCCGATTCCTCCTACATAGCTGACAGGGAGAGGGTTGTGCTCCTAAGCTTTACATTTATTCTGGAGGGGTTGGCTTTGCTTTTAACTCATTCAACTCCTATTAATTTAGCTGTTTATTAGCTCATGCTATTTAGCCTTCCAGAGGAAGAAAGACAAAGATAGCTCACCCTCCAGTTCCTGTTTTGGTGTCTTATCCAATGTATCTGGATATAACTTCAGGTTTGGTTGTGGTTTTTTTTTTAATTCTTCCTCCCAAAAGACTCAGTCAATCACACAGATCATTTCCTCTAATATTACATGCCAGCCAAGTCAGCTGCTGTATTTATTCCTGGGCTTTCTCTTGCTAAAAGCTAGCTCTGTGCATGGCTCAACATCAAACAAGCTGAACTCTGCAACCTGCTCTGGTGGGAGGTGTCCTTGCCCAGGGCAGGGGGGTTGGAATTCAATGATCTTTAAGGTCCCTTCCAACTCCAACCATCCCGTGATTCTACAATGTAGGACTAGTGACTCTGTCTCATCCTAGGAAGCTTAATTTATTTTGGTCTATAAAAGAGGCAACACATCAACAGTGGCCAACCTTTCACATTCCAGCTCTACACCCTGTTTCATGGTGTAATGCAGCCCGAGGACATCAGGGACCAAAGACTCCAGACCAAATTAATTAGCAGAACAAGCATTTATCATAGAATCATAGAATGGTTAGAGTTGGNCCTGTCACTAGACTTCCTGACAAAGAGTCCCTCCCCAGCTCTCCTGGAGCTCCCTTCAGATCCTGGAAGGCTGCTCTCAGGTCTCCCCGGAGCCTTCTCTTCTCCAGGCTGAACAGTCCCAGCTCTCTCAGCCTGACCTCATAGGAGAGGTGCTCCATCCCTCTGATCATCTTGGTGGCCCTGAGACGATTTATGGTGAATAGCAACTCAGGATCAAACCAGAGCTCTGGCCTGCTGTCAATAGCCAAGGTGCAGGCAGCTGGTACCTACAAGGCTCTTAGTTCTCTTTCAACGAGCTGGAAATCCTGCCTTGGCAGAAGCACTTTGCCATCCTGTTCATGAAAAGCCTTCCTCTCTCTGGAGCTCTGCCTCGGGCACAGTATTCAAGCAATGGGAGTCACTAGTGTAAAGCTTCACAGAAACACAACGTTTTCCTTTTGCTATAGCTAAGAAGGGCATGTGCTGCAATGGAAAATTACCCAGCAGTAATTTGGATTGATACACGTCCTCTTTTCTTCCCCCTTTCTTTTCCTGCTCCCTCTAAAAAGCATCTGCTCAAAAAAACCTCTTCAGTTTAAATGCAACTGAGCAAAGAATAATCTTTCACAGGGCTGGAGGAGTATCAGCCTGACTCCAGCTTCCTTGATGGTAGAGATAATAGTGAGATACAGGCTTTTAAGCAGTGATGAAAAGGAGAAGGCTGTGACAAACTGAATTATGGTTGGCTTTCTATTTTTCATGGCTCAAGATTGACCTCAGCTTCTAGGAGTCCTTCTGAACTCAGAAGGAAAGAAAAATAGCAAGTTGAGAAACAATAATCTGTTTTGTTCCCATCACATCACATTTTTATGGTTTAATATTTCAGGGTATTTCAAACTAGAAAGTGTTGCACGTCCGTCCCACCAAGAAGCTACAAAATGCATGTTCCCAATGATAAGAAATTCTAGCAATTTGCACAACTGATTAGCAAACCATCTACTTCATGAGGACTATAAGTAACTCACACTAACTGCCAGACCAAAATGATTTGGAAGGAAAACACACTACTGGAGGAAACTCAATCAGATTTGCTCAGAGCTGTGACATGTTAGAAGTAGTCCCCAAGGAAAATGGATTAGTCAACAAAGTAGAAGTGAAATTGTTTAAGATACGTGATTAATGTCAATTTCCAAATGGCTTTTACCTTCCCAGGCAGCGTGTACAATATATTTACATATAAACATATATATTTGTAATGAATAGTAATATATAATAGAGTTAAAACGTTGACAGACATGTCCACACACTTCAACCAATGCCTTAAAATTATTCTGCCAACATCATGTCTAGGGAAATGGCAGGGGGGGAAATTAAGTAGGTAACTCATATCACAGGTGTATTTTCACAGCAAGCAGAGCATTCAGTAAAATCCTCTCAAACATACATACCTTAAATTTTAAGACAGGTGGTTTTGATATGGTGGATGCCTTTAACCCATGTAACCTCTCTTCTATCTCTCTCAACCTAGAAAATAGAGATCTTTCTGAGATCCAATAAAAAACGTAGCCTTAACCTCTCTGATCCAAACAGGCATTCCTGTGGGGTCCAACAGTTTTGGCTGCTGGGAAGAGAGAGTGATGGTGTCAGTATTTCTCGGAGACATTCCAGCTGATTAAGAAGCAGTGTATGTGACACCCTGCTTCTCTGACCACAGAAGGAATCAATCAAGACACAACAGTTTCCTTGTTCACCACCTCAAGCCTCTGCCCACCCTCCTTTCTCAGGAGCAGGTGACTCATCTTCTGTTTTCTTGGTGTTTTTTTTGAGCCAAATCACCTGTCTCCGGTTGTTTTTCATGGAATCAAGGAATTGTCAGAGTTGGAAGGGACCTCTAGAGATCATCCAGTCCAACTCCCCTGCTAAAGCAGGATTGCCCAGAGCACATCCCTCAAGACTGCATCCAGGTGGGGCTTGAAGGTCTCCAGAGAAGGGGACTCCACACCCTCCCTGGGCAGCCTCTGCCAGGGCTCTGACACCCTCACCCCAAAGAAGTTTTTCCTCATATTTGAAAGAAACTTCCCGTGTTCCAGCTTGTGCCCGTTGCCCCTCGTCCCGTCACTGGGAACCACTGAGAAGAGTCTGGCTCCATCCTCCTCCAACCCACCCTTCAGGTCCTTGTGAGCATGAATAAGGTCTCCCTTCAGCCTTCTCTTCTCCAGGTTATTTAAAAAAAACACCCAAAGCCACAGGAAACTTCATGGAGTCTGCAGGCCAGTGTCCTAACCCTTTCAGTTGTCATTAAAAAAGGTTGTTCACCTCTTCTTCTAATTAACCTGAATTAAACAAGCAGCGGCAACTTAAAACTGGTAAAACTATCCTCAATCCCAGCACTGGACCATTCTGCCCTCTTCAGAGGGGGAAAACACCATCCCCTCAAATGCCACAAAACCATAACGTAAACAGACACTTTAAGCTTAAACTCTGCTACCTTGACTAGAAAGCAGCACGCCTGGAGCTGAAACTTCCCAGAGATTTGCCAGTGCTTTCAAAAACGCAAAGTTTCTGTGCTTTAACGAACGTGATTCAGCCACCAAATACTAAGACAGATTTCAAGAAGGAACCAAAAAGAACCAGGTCATGATTTATCTTCATCTCCCAGCAGAAAGACTGAAGCTCAAGCAACTATTATTAACACTATGGAGACATCACGATGATCTAAAGGTCTCCTAACACCGAGAATCCCCACTAACACCTGCAAGGCACTGGAACTGAGATCCTGTTTGTCACTGTGGACAGTGCAGCTTCATGCTCCCAACAGCATGAACATTTCTAGATGGCAGCAGGAAGAAGCTGGTAACTGATCCACCATGGAGCAGTAACCCCATAAATCCAACCACAACAATGACAACATCTGCATCCAGCTGGTGGAGCTCAATTTCCAGGCTAAGCCTAGGAGAAAGCTTCTCATTTTCCTCCAGAAACTTAGGAATTTCACTGCTTGGGTTCTGCTTGGCTTCACACCTCACTGCCCACCTGCAAGCTACCTGGTTGTGTTTCTCCTCAAGTATCTAGAGGGACCAAACTTCTCCTTCCCTCCTGGCTATGATCTACTCCCAGTGCCTCTGGTCAGAGAGCAGTAGGTACTCATTTGGTGCTGGTAGAGCCTGTAGGATGTGGAATCACAAGCAGTGCCAGCTCAGTCCCGTGTTTAACATTTACCACTGCCGTTCATCACCAGCAGAACATCAGCCAGAAAAGATAACAGCCATGGTGGGTTCTGGAAAGACTCAAAGGGTGTCACCTAGAGATGTAGTTTTCTCCATTAACAATCAGAACTGGGTGCATTACCGTTGTTTAGTTATGTAAAGTTCTTCAAGTAAACGTTGCTCCTCATAGCTCATCCAACGGTCTTCCAGCTCCTCTTCCTCCTTCTGCAGCAATTGTTCATAAAGCCTGACCGGGTTCCAGCCAGTCATGATGTCGTAGGTGATGACGCAGCCCAACGAGTGGGACACGATCGAGACTTTCCCTCCTTTCTCCTCAAACTCTGGGTTCCGGGAGCAGAAGAGTGTGTAGAGCCGGTTCAGCTCCTGCTGCAACCCTTTCACCAGCTGTTTCAAGAACAAAAGGAAAGGAAAGAAAGTTTAATATCAACATCTTATCGCTCCCATTCAGGTATGTTCACATATTACACTGACCAGCTTCTTGAGCATGTACATACGAGCACCGTGGTCTGTTGACTTGAACAGACCATGCTCATTCTATGAAGATCACAGAACCACAGAATGGGTTGGAAGGAACCTTAAAGATCATCCAGTTCCAACCCCCCTGCCCTGGGCAGGGACACCTCCCACCAGAGCAGGTTGCTCCAAGCCCCATCCAGCCTGGCCTTAAACCCCTCCAGGGATGGGGCAGCTACAGCTTCTCCGGGCAATCTGGGCCAGGGTCTCACCACCCTCACAGCAAAGAAGTTCTTCCTAATATCTCAGCTCAATCTCCCTTCTTCCTGATCAGGAGTCCTTCCTCATCTCTCCTGGAGCCCCTTTAGGGACTGGAAGGGGCTCTAAGGTCTCCCCGAAAGCCTTCTCTTCTCCAGGCTGAACCCCCCCAACTCTCTCAGCCTGTCCTCCCAGCAGAGGGGCTCCAGCCCTCTGATGATGAGCAAAATCATGGTCAGCAGCAATGGTTTGGTTGACTGTTGCAGACTTCAGTGGTTCATCCCACCCCTCCGGATCCAGCAGAAACCACCACACAGGACTTGTGGTGACCCTACAACTGCTACAGTGGCATTACATTGAAATAAACCATTAAATAGATGATAACTGTGTGTAAAATACTTCACAGCATCCTCTGAGGTGAGCAGTAGCAAGGAACTTGGTTTTCACTAGTGATCCATTAGCACCACAGCGACTATTAATACAGCTGTACATCCATTAGTGCTTGTTTCTCCCCCAATTTCTCTACCTTTTCACAGCACCAAACGTTTCAGCTCCTTTTTTAACCTACGGAGGCTGGAAGGAGCCTGAGCCACACCTGATCTAGAACCAGCTCACATCTCTGCCACAAGCTCTGCCAGACAAGTCGCACTCCCTCTTCTCCATTGATCAAGGGGAGGCAACATCATTCCCACCTCACTGCAGGGGACTGGGAAGATAAATCCACTAAAACTTTGTAGAGTAGGGTAGATGGTTGGACTCGATAATCCCAAGGGTCTCCTCCAACCTAGATGATTCAATAATCCTATGAAGTGGATATGCTCAGATACTTCAGTGACAGTCGAAATGAGCTGGGGGAAAATATCCTCAAATTGCTTTTGGATCTTCGGGAAGCACA
Organism: Thinocorus orbignyianus; assembly: GCA_013400375.1. Lineage (NCBI taxonomy): Eukaryota > Metazoa > Chordata > Aves > Ciconiiformes > Thinocoridae > Thinocorus > Thinocorus orbignyianus. Next base: position 59,059 of record VXBW01000692.1, on the reverse strand, counting down.
CTGGAACTCAATGAGTCTGACGTTATTCTGCCCATCGCTTGGCTACAAGATTTTCTGTCCTATTTCCCACCCAACACACCATACTGCACCTACTGGAATCTTTTCCTGAGGAAATCAGATTAAAACCACTAAAGAATAAAAAGCTTCATCTCGGGCAAAAGGAAGATAAGAGAGGAAGAGAGAATGCACAAATGAGACAGGCAGAGCCAGAATTTGAACACTGGATATAAACAACATTAAGAAAACTGGTTAGAGGTGTTTCTAGGAAGGTTTTTTTTTTGGGAAAACCAGGAATGTAACATTCTTTTCAATATAAGTTAATGCTATTGTACTGCTGCAATAAATGCGTATTGGTCCTCTGTTCAATGAGTCTCTGAGAGGCTCATCTGCTTCCAGTCCTGCACAAGGTATATAGGGAAGGAAAACATCCAGATTGAGAGAAAGCCTTTTTTATAAAGAAACGTTGAAAGCTGTGAGACTTAGGAAGGAGATGATACAAAAAGAAGAAGAAACAAAAAGGCAGCTTCTCCTTGTGAAACCCAGTGTGATAACCGAGCCGTGCTCCCGGGCTACGGCACAGAGGAGGACAAACAAGAAATTGCAAATCATCCCCTCGTTAGCAACAGGAAATTAAAGCGAGACAACAAGTAATTTGAGCATGATTTTTCAAGAGGCTGAATCATTACTGGATATAAATATGAACAGCACCGGGGCTGGCAGGGTCTGAGAGGCGTTTTACCCAGCGAGGATCCACCACAAACCCCGTGTGTGCCTCAAGCAGTACGAGATGGTGAAGAAAGCCTGGCACCAGCTCGTAGAAATAACTATCAGCATTTCCATTTTCCAAGTCTTTTTTTTTGACTGTGATGCTGCCCATCCTTGTGCTGGGCTCTATCCAGACCTGGGGGGCTACTTTCACATGCAAACAAACAGGTTTTACCTGGAGCTGAGACTACAAATGAGGACCAGCTTTGGCTGACTGGCATCTTCTCCACCTCTACTCTGTTCTCATGAGACCCAACCAGGAGTAATGTGTCCAGCTCTGGAGTCCTCAACAGAGAAAGGTCATGGACCTGGTGGAACGGGTCCAGCAGAGGGCCACAAAGATGCTCAGAGGGCTGGAGCACCTCTGCTGTGAGGACAGGCTGAGAGAGCTGGGGCTGTTCAGCCTGGAGAAGAGAAGGCTCCGGGGAGACCTGAGAGCAGCCTTCCAGGATCTGAAGGGAGCTCCAGGAGAGCTGGGGAGGGACTCTTGGTCCGGGAGTGGAGTGATAGGACAAGGGGTAATGGTTTTAAATTGGAAGAGGGGAGATTTAGATGAGATATTAGGAAGAAATTCTTTGCAGTAAGGGTGGTGAGGCACTGGAACAGGTTGCCCAGAGAAGCTGTGGCAGCCCCATCCCTGGAGGGGTTCAAGGCCAGGCTGGATGGGGCTTGGAGCAGCCTGGTGTGGTGGGAGGTGTCCCTGCCCAGGGCAGGGGGATTGGAACTTGATGATCTTTAAGGTCCCTTCCAACCCAAACCATTCTATGATTCTATGAAAAAGGCTACAGTTTCCCTGAATTGCTGCCCAACCCATGTTACCATCTCCTAAGGCCTCCTAAGGCTTCTTCCACAGACTAAACAAGCTCAAACATCTCACAAAAGAATAAATGCTGCAGCAGATGTTGGGTTTTTTCCCTGTACAGCTGCTCCCACAAACGCTGCTCTGACTGATCTGGCTGCTCCCTTCCCCTCACCACTGAAACACAACGTGCTCACGTGTCTCTTCCTGAGCAGATCAAACCACCGTAACAAAGGGAACACTTCCTAATTCTTAAAAAAAAACCAGCCTTATCAAATCCCTTCCTCCTCCCAGCTGACCTTTCCACCACAGCATTAGTTTAGCATCACCCCGAAGACACTGCAGTATTCAGAAGGAAGGTAGAGAAAATCTTCTTTTCTATTTTCTTCCCCAGAGAAAGTCCTTTCTCCGTGTTCTGAGTTTTTGGGAAAAATTTCCTAAGCAATTTTGCACAGAAGTTGTTTCAGTAGGAAAGTTTAGTGCAGGATTAAAATGCTACAAGCCTTTCAGATGTACCATTGCAAGTATCCAGTGATACCCAGAGAGAATAAAACACAAATAAAGCAGAACTTTGCAACGCCTGAAGCCTTTCATGTAATCCAACCTCCAGGACTGATTTTAGGACAAGTCATAATCAGGCATGTGAAGCACCCCACGATTTTTTGGGTTGGGAAAAGAGCCCTTACATACTATCAAATTGTCAGACCTGCTCAACACAGCACAGACACTGGAGACAGACTTTAAACCTCTTGACATCCAAGAAATGGATGCTTTTCCTACATGTTCCAGCCTGGTCCCAAAAGACAAAGAAGAGACTTGATCTCCAGCAGTCGAAGATCTCAGCAAAACAGAGGGAATGAATCAAAAATGCCATCGGACAACTCAGCAAATGCCATACAGTGCTGTTCCCCTGCAAAGTTCTTCTAGGAACACGTTTCATTTTTGTTTCATGGAAAGGAGATGGATGGGGCTTGGAGCAACCTGGTCTGCTGGGAGGTGTCCCACCAGGGGACTGGAATTTGATGATCTTTAAGGTCCCTTCCAACTGTAACCATTCTATGATTCCTAGTTGCCTGAAGCTCCCTTTATCAGCTGAAGTTTTGCCAATAAATCTTCCATGCAGGAAACCCAAGCCTACAGGATCAAGTTGCTCAGAAGTCATCCAGCTTATATTCTGACAAACTGAGGTTAAATGCTCTGTGTCCTTCACAAACCAAATTCAAAGCAGAGTAAGGAGAAGCCTTTCTCCTCGGAGAGCCAGCCTGACAGCTGTGCAATTCCAGAGAAAGCCAAAAACCAGGCTGTCGACCAAGGAATGGCCTTGGTTGACCTGATGGGGCCAAAAATCTCCTCTGCTTTCCAGGAATCTCCTCCTGTGCTGAGCTGGAAAAAACCCCAACCTTTAAATCACTGGCACCAGCATCCAAACCAGCTGTTCTGATGCAGAAGCAGCCTCGAGGAACACCAGCATAAATAAACATGCCTGTTTCTTGCAAAGCAGAAAGACGTCAGAGCTGTGTGCGTGGTGGACAAACACCTCCTGGACCTACCCCAAGAAGATCCAAGGCAGAAGGAATAACATCCCTCTCTGCCCATCCTTGTGGGCAGATTGCTGTGGTCAAAGGAGCTTTTCAGCACAGGCCAAAGTTACCAGGGTAAAAAATGACATTTCCCCCTCAATATGCAGGAAATTAGGGTTTTTTTTCAAGAAAACAAGGAATACACACACCATGGAAGTAATGCAGAGCTCACACTGCTCTTGCCCAAATCCTCAATGACCAATTTGCTGTCAAAACTTGGATACAGCATCCCACTCCCAACCCCTTTGAACAAAAACACTTGCTCTTGGGCTCTGGGGATTGTCCTCTTCTGAGACCACTCTCAGCCCTGACCACCCGCTTTGCTGTCTCTCTGCTGTCTCCTTCACCCACTGGACAATCTTCTCACATGAACAGCTTGAAGTCCAAGAGAAAAAAAACCAAAAAAAAATAACAAGCTACACATAAAAGAGGAGTTCTGGAAACCTGACCTCTACACCCCCTCCAGCTTGAATAGCTGTTTTTATAGGCTCCGTGGGAAAGGAATTTCAAGGAGATCTGAGGAACGGCGAGTTTCGCAAGCAGCTCCTTCCAAATGTCAAGAGAACTTCAGGAGAAAGGGCAAATTCATTTGAAATTCAGCAACCTGGCACTAAGGAGGTGTGCAAGCCAACTGGATGTAGGAGGTCCTTCAAAGCCAACAGAAGATCTCCAGCTCAAGGAGAGATTGTGAAGGACCATGATGAAAGCCAAGACAAGGAGCGTTTGCTTCATGTGAACCAGAAGAACGTGCCAGCCCACGACGCAGGGATGGGTGAGGCTGCTGACCCTCCAGAATACAACAGTTGTCACACTCCCTGATGGCATCACTGATGGGTGCCAGAAGACTGTCACAACAACAGATGAGAGGCCAGAATGGGATTTTAGCTGTGTGAACAGACCGGAGGGGCTGCGTGTCTTCCTGATGGTTACACAAAAAGGATCTGTGGATCTGCCCAGACCCACGTGTCTCTCAGCACCCCTCCTTGCTGTTGAGAAACTGAGTCTAACCCACTTCTGACCAAGCCACTGTGTTCAAGACTCAGTTCAGGTTCAGACAGACCCAGTAACACATCACTTTATAAAGCAGCAAATACATTCAAGGACAATCAAACTAATTAAACGAGCCATGAAAGTGCTGCCAAGCAGCTCCTTGGCTATTGGGTTTGACAGAATAAGCAAAACCAGTGTTAAAATAGTCTCAGTTACAGATTTCCCACTTCACATCTCTCATTCTCATACACGTTTGAAATAGCTCTTTATTGCTGAAAGGAGGGCATAAGGGAAGGACATTTCCATCCACTCTGCTCTTCTGAGACCCCACCCGGAATACTGTGTCCAACTCNGATGATCTTTAAGGTCCCTTCCAACCTGAACCATTCTGTGATTGTATGATTGCAAAATCTCATACCAAGGAAGGATGTAATCTCCAGTAAAAGTTAATAGCCATTGTGAATTTTAACAGTATAACAATAAATCCCCCTTTTTATTACATATATATTAGCAAATCACCAAGGTGTTTGAAGGTGGACAGTGAGGTCTCCCCAGGGGAGCAATTCTGGGCTGGCTGCACCACACTGCATCCCCTCTGCCCTCCTAATGCCTCCAAAGCACCTCCAACACCAACCCCATGGCCACCACGTCCCACACCCTGGCTTCTTCATTTCCTTCCTCAGCTGGCCAGAAACCTTCAATAACCACCGCAATTTTCTGCTCTTCAGCTGTGGTGGAAGTAACCCATAAATATCTCCTACCAATCTTCTGAGGCTACTGCAGTATTTGTGCTAAATCTTTAGAGATCTTGGGATGATGGATGTAAATAATACTTATTATATTTATTATCATGTACTAAAGGCATTTTCTGCCAAGACACATATCAATAATTCACAGAATTACAATTAGCCTGGAAGTAAGCACAGTGAAGATGAGTAAAAGAAGCACTTAACAATATAATGAAGGTGACAACCCTAAATTTACTATGCATCAATTAGTCTTTTAAATCTCTGCTACAGCCATTAATTATTAAAGAAATATGAAGCTACGATGCCACAGATCTGAAAACAAGTCACCCAGCGAGGACACTAAAACCCAAGGTTATGTTTCCACAGCTGGCACTTGCAAGGTCAGTATTAAACTCTTGTTCTTTTAGAGACAGGCAAGTGTGCATCAAAGCAACAGTTTACTGTGCTTCCTTATTATCTGTGTGATGTTTAAGGAGGGATTTTGCTTTACTCATCTATACCGTGGTCCACCATGAGGACCACTTGCAGCTGCAACTCAATCTGCTGGTTGCCGGCCTCCTCCAGGCTGAACTGCAGGACCAGACTGCCTGAGATGTTCTGTGCTGAATTATTAATACCTGTCTGGTATCACATCCCACGTCAGAAGTCAGAGGCACCTTTTGGATAGTCTCCTACCCTGCTGCAGAAGAAACAATGCTTGAAATCAGAGAGGGGGTGACCCACCACGCTCCCGTAACGTTGAGCAAGGCAATCCAGTCGCATCCCAAACAGCTCTCTGGTGGGAAAGTTGATACCAGAAGGCTTCTGCCCCTTGAAAGATGATAGCAGCTGCCCAAATCCCTTAACGAGTTGTTTAAAGAGTAGTCAAAAGCTTTAAAGAAGTGGTTACGCTGCTTCTAGATATGGGGGAAATCCTTGGAAGTAGAGAGTAAATTCACATCGAAGTCTTGTTGAGGGTCATCAGGTGAACCTGAAGCTCTACTCTCCTCTGGGCTGAACTCACTGCGTTGCTCAATTTGTTTCACAGGGGCCCAGCAAAGTTTAATTAGCTCCTTTTGAGGTACTTCTAGGATTTCTGGATGGAAAGCCTTAGGAGTGCCCACAGTATACAAAGAAACAAGTGAGTGTTACGAAGTGGTGAGCAGGAATATGAATTCTGAGCAACGTCTGACCACGTGAATACTTGAAGATAAGGCTCATTTCTGAGCTGGAAGGAGCAAAATGCCACGAAGCACTCAACAGGGGGAAAAAACTCAACTGTTTTTCCAGTAGAACAATCAACTTGATCCCACTGTGTTTAAACTCTGCAAAGCTAGGGTCACAGAAAATAAAATGGGACAAGGAAGAGTAACCAAAAAAACCCCACCCCAAACCGGAACAAGTCTCCTTCCTGTAGGCAAAATAAAAGGTGAAATAATATGCAAAAAACTATTTAAGAACTAAGAGCTTTACACAACCTCTAACCAAATGAGCAGAAGCAAACAAGAAGTCCCATCCCTGACAGCTCACCGCCAGAACACGAACTCCCTGGGTCAATGAACAAGAAGGAAACCCACACCCCAAACATTTTGGCTGCCACACCAAAGATGCCTTTCAGAAACCTGTTCTTCAAGGTTTTAACACTTCATTTGTAATAGCATTTTCTTGGGGTTTTTTTTGGACAAATGCAATCACACTCTACGACCCCACTTGGAGAAAGTTTTAAGATTTATTGACACAGTCTGAATATGCTACGGTCACGATCAACCTGTTGCAAATATTTCAAGAAAATTCACTTGATTCAGTGACAAAACCAACTCAAGTCTTTTGTAATCAGATGGAAGCACAGCCACAGCACAATCGTTTTATTTATCAATTCCTGCACTTGAGGCATGGTGATACACCTGCGAAACTACAGTCCTCTTGAGCAATGAATCGCATTTTTCATGCCTTGTTGCCAGCATACCTGAACTTTCCTCGCTAATCTATTTCCCAGGAGATGCCCACAGATAATGCCAAGCCTCTATGATGCAGTTTAAAAATCTATTTTAGAGCTGCCAGAGAAGTTTTCGTTGCTTGCCATGAAAGTTCATGCTAGTCTCAACTCCACAACAGACAGAGAAACATGACAGATGGAGAAGAACTCAGGAGTCCCAAATTTTGCACCCCTGAGCACCCGAAGGGGTACAGCTTCGGGTACATCTATCCCTCATGCTGGAAGCTTAAAAGGCTCCCAGCAATCTCACCCCCATCGCTGCTACCAGGAAAAGTAATACCATTAGGCAGATTAGGGTTTAAAGTTATACTGTCAGCCTAAAGGGCTTGGAGACCCTTCTCATTTTAAGGAAAGGTGGCATCAAACTCACAGCTAAGCTTTGGAAGTCTCTGCTTTCCCTGCCCCAGTCTAACCATCCACAGAACACCAAGGCTGCAAAAAGATTACCATTATATATAGTATATATAATATTATGTATCCATATATAATGTAGTCAATACATAAATCCCCTACAATTCCTGTAGAAATTAATCCTAAAACGTGCCCCTGAAGGGACACTGTTGGGGTGATCCACAGTATGTGCTTCACAGGCTGAGAGTCAGGAAGTTTTATACAGCTTCTCTCAGTAGGAAACTTCTCTTCGATTCCTGAACCCAGTTTGTTTCAGACACGAAGTACAACTTAGAAGAAAAACCCCACACTTACTTCATCTCTATAAAGAGGACTGGTGTAATACATGATATCCATCGCGCTGCTGTTCAGCATATCCCTTAAACCTCGTACTTTATCTGGAGTAATGGAGTCCACGGTGTCTGGAAGAGAAAAAAACAACCCCAAGGCTGGAGTTACACTCAGGAGAATGATAAAATCCACCCAAGGCACGTGCAGAGAACACGGGATGGACCTTCTGGGGAGAATTTTGCAGGCTGTACCTACTGGAATGGCACAAGAACCAGTATGGAAGCAACCTACCTCCATCCAGGGTGAGTTTTGATCTCCATTCAACTGGGAGAAACTCAACGTGCGTTGCGAGATTGGAAAAATACTTCTCTTCTACTTTTCTTGCAGTATCTCGCATCCTGGGAAAAAAAAGAAGAAAAAAAGGAATATGTTACATGTTCCTGTCAAAACTGCTATTGGGAGTCTTATCAAATAAAGCCAGTGCATCCAGGAGTAAGACATTTCTCACATCACTACTTTCCAAGTGTGCAAGGCACGCTTATTAACACGGGTTAATTACCTCAACCTCGTGCTTTTGTTAAAAAATACTTATATTCTCATATAATGAACATTTCTCTGCATTACACGCCCAAAACGGTTTAAAAAACCCTTAAATATATTACACTACAGGCTTAAAAATAAACATTTAAATTCATCTGAAAGGTATCTGGTGACTTTGGTGGGTTTGTGGGGTAGGATGCAACTGAAAACTAAGAATTTTACCACTGCCTTGAAATCTTGAATCCGCTTAGATCAACAATTTAGACCAGTATGAAAGGAAGGTAATTCAGCGCTTTTAAACCATTAAAAATATTACTTGAAAAGTCAGAATTTGATTTTCATTTCAAATGTCTGATTGGAAGGCTTGAGAGTTCTCAGAGTGGGAAACAGAATCATTTATCAGCATTTCAACGTGCTGCAGCAGATGGACGGGGGCTAACTGTCCTTTTATAAAGACTTTTCATGTTTTAAAGCATATCTGAACGTGAGTATCAATGCACCTCTCTCAAAGGGAGGCAAGAAACTTGAAGTACCTAAAAACCAGAGTACATCTGACCCTCTCTGGTATTTGGGAGAGAAGGGGACTAACAGTATGTTATATTCTTTGAAAAACCACTACTTTATTAGTGTTGTGTGAAAGAGCAATCAGCGAAAGAAAAAAGTCAGCGGGAAACTATACAAGAGAGTAAAATACCCAAGCATCCTATCAAACACGTTCTGCAGCCAAACTCAGACAGCATCATATTTGCTCTTTCTTGCCTTTTCATAAATCTTGGCTCCCGAGGGTATCAGCATTTTTGAAGATGAGCACAACAAAACCAATCTGACCGAGGGGCTGCAGTGCTGGGTTTCCAGCAGCTGGTTCCCAGTTCCAAGCATCAGAGGGTTTTTTTTGTTTTTGTTTCTTTCTGAGACAAAGCCCAGAGTTTCAACACGGGTTTCCTTTTTCCTATTTTCAAAGCAACCCCCTTTTAATGACTGCTAGAACCAAAGGCACAATGACACTCATCTCTCATCTGCAGTTCTACCAGTTTGAATGTGGTTCAGTAAGTTTAACCCCTTGGCTGAGACACTTTCTTTGAATACATCAATGCTCCCCTGTTCTTTAATGGAAATCACAGAATCATGGAATGGGTTGGGTTGGAAGGGACCCTAAAGATCATCCAGTTCCAACCCCCTGCCCTGGGCAGGGACACCTCCCACCACACCAGGTTGCTCCAAGCCCCATCCAGCCTGGCCTTGAACCCCTCCAGGGATGGGGCAGCCACAGCTTCTCTGGGCAACCTGGGCCAGGGTCTCACCACCCTCACAGCAAAGAAGTTCTTCCTAATATCTCAATCTCCCCTCTTCCAATTTAAAACCATTCTCCCTCCTCCTATGGCTCCCCTCCCCTTATTTATTTTTTAAAAACAAATATTTTGAAGTAATTTATGAGATGGCAGGTCCCTCTGCTCACTTGTTAAGTTAACACCAACCGGAGTCATAAATCCTCATTTAAACAGGCGGAGAATTCTTCTCCTTTCCAATACAAATGAATGTTGAAATATTGACCCCAGAGCAACAATCACTTAAATCTATATATCAAAAGGCATGGTAACAACTAAAATTTATTATTTCTCTAGGAAAAAAAAAATAAAAATCACTCAGGTGCAGATGGAAGGCATATTTTCAAAAGTTTTTTGACACATTGCTGTTTTCCATGCAGAAAGTTATGGCGTGAAAACAGATACTTTGAGACTTGCCATAAATAAATTGTGCCTGGCTGCCTTTCTCTGATTGAAATAATAAATAATAACCCCATATTTTCACAGGTATCCATCCTTGCTTAAGCAAGTATTTTGCAGATTTACCATTATTGCTGTAGGTTTGGGATGTTTTTTCTTTAATTTTATGCTACCAATTTGACTCTTGTGGAGCAATCACAAATACTGCATTAAAAACCAGAGCTACAAACAAATTGGCTTCAGCTGCTTCACAAATTTTATAAAACGACCTTCATAGCTATTAACAGAGCAAAACGGCTGCAGGCTTGAAGAAGTTACTCATTTTATTCCCAAGTCATCTTTGCGGACTCTCTTCCACCAGATGATCCATAGCCAAGAAAAAGGGAATGTTTTTTTTACTTACAAAGCACCACACCAGTCAACTTCTTACTCTGAACTCTCGATTTTCAGAGGCAGAGTGATAAGACACCCCCACAGAAAAACCTTAACTCTCACTACTGCCTGCAAAAAACATGTGGATCCACTCCTGGATTTTGATCCCACAATTGCTGAATTATGCTCTGAAGCATTTCCCAACCACTTCCACCACATCGGAGTGACCCAAAGGGAGGGCAGAGATCCCTGCCTCTTTGAGGAAATAATACCACGAGTTATTGAGGAAACTCAGGGCTGGCTTGAGCTAAATTTGGTAAATCAAAGTGAGAGTAGCCGGCATGAGTAATAAAAACTGTGATCTGCTCAAGCCAGGGGAAGTGAAAAGGTTGTTTTCAAACACGCAAACTCAAGCCTAGGCAGATTTCAAAGAGCAACTGCAAGATACAAGTCATCTTCTGGAAGGTGTCCCTACCCACGACAAGAGGCTTGGAGTAAGATGTTTAAGGTCACTTCCAACCTAAACCATTCTATGATTCTGCCACTGTTCTTCAGGGATTGACCCACTCAACCTAATTAAGACCCCTGTCTAGGACTTAGAATGATTTAGGTTGGAAACAACCCACAATACTGAGTCCAACCAACAACCTAACACCACCAAGTCCACCACTGAACCATGTCCTTAAACGTCATGTCTACATGTCTTCAAAATGCCTCCAAGGATGGGGACTCAACCACTTCCCTGGAGAACCTGTTCCCTTTTTGGGCTACCATCCACTTGCGTGCGCTCTCTCAGCCTGGGAGACAACAGGTTGGTGAAATACCTTTTTTAAATGAGTCTGTAATAAGAAGAGGACAGTAATAATCCTGCACGTGGCCTCAAGTTGTGCCAGGGGAGGTTCAGATGGGATATCAGGAAATATTTTGACAGGGAAAGGGTTACTAAGCATTGGAATGAGCTGCCCAGGGCAGTGGTTGAGGCATCATCCCTGAAGGTATTTAAAAGATGGGCTGACATAGTGCTGAGTGACATGGATCAGTGATGGCTGTTTTATCAGAGTTATGTTGCTGGTTGGACTGGATGATCTTAAAGGTCCCCTCCAACCTAGACAATTCTATGATTCCTACAGATGAGTTTTAGCACTTGTAAAACTTGTGGCAAATGGATGTGCTCTGGGCTTGGATAACCATTGGCATGTTTATAGAATGAGAGGTGAGACATGCAGACTCTTTTTACTTCGGGAGAAAGATGGACGTTCCAGCCTGCAGAGAAAGCAAGCACGATGGCAATTCACACTTCAACCTTCTCCAGGATAATGGGACTTGGCATGCTAAAGGAACTCAAGCTGCTAGGTTGCTTGATTGTGGGATCCTCACCTTCCTGAAGGTGTTCCAGTTGTTCAGATCAACTGCAGTGATCCAGTTTGTCATGGGACCATACAGAGAGTGGTGCTGGTTTGGGCAGGGAAAAGACAGCACTGGTCAGAAATGAGGACTTGGGGTGGGCAGATGGGAACCAGAATGGACCTAGAGATCTATGATCTTTAAGGTCCCTTCCAACTCTAACTATTCTATGATATATCTAAGCCCCAAACAGCCTGCCACAGCTTCCACCCAAGATGAAATCATGTGTTAGACAATTAATAAAGCTACACAAAACAAGTCCTTATGAAAGTACTTAATGCCCTGACTATCACCTTTAACCCCTTGGGCTGAACTTCTCATTCAGCTTGTAAGACAAGCTCAGGTTGAAACCTGTGAGATAATTTTTACCATTTGGATACTTCATTTCAGAAAAACACACAGTAATTACCAGCACAGAAGAAGGGAAAACAAGAACATAATATGCATTTAATGCCATGTAAGCATTTGAATAGAAAACAAACAAAACTACCAAACACCTGAAAAGTGAAAAATCCCACGAAAAAATTTTATAGGAAATTTTGATTTGAGATGCTAGCAGCGTATATTTAATGCACTGAAAGGCCTCTGAGAGGCTCTGTACTCCACCAGGGCTGCCACACCGCTGGAAATTCACCAAAATAGCTATTCTGAAGTAATTATTATAATGATAATCCACAATTAAAATGCTTTCTAATGGGACCTGCAATAAAAATGTAATTGGCGATTACGGAGGGCCAAGATGACGTTGCTTTGGGCAGGCAGCAATTTCTGCAGCCCAGGCAAATACAATTTTCAAATATAAAACCAGGAGATTCAGAGAGAGGCAGACAGATTCCAGCTTTAGGGTACGAACAGCCAAGAAGCATCATTACAGCTGTTATGGAAATAACACACAACAGTTCCTCCATTCAGTTTTCAAGCATGGGAGCTGATGAAATTTCAAGGGTCAGTCTAAAGGTCTGACCTTCACCTATGTCAGATAAAACAAGAGGGTATTTTGAGAAGAGGCTGGAAACATGGATAGTAACATTCCTAAAATCTATCTAATATACTTAAGAAATCCCATGCCACCCCCTACCATAACCTAGAAGCATGAGTTCAACAAAACTCAAAAAAATACATTAGGCTTCAGTGAAAAAACATTCCAAATAACAATATGAAAGTGTGTGCAGTAAAATGAAAGTATATCCCCAAATGATTCTTTTTTAAAGTTATTGTTGTGCCTTATCAGAAACTGTGTCTGACGGCAAATTGGATAAAACACACCTCCAATTAACCACATAATGACACAATATTTCCATGGAATCAAAGAATGGTTAGAGTTTGAAGGGACCTTCAAGATCATCAAGTTCCAATCCCCCTGCCATGGGCAGGGACACCTCCCACCACACCACGTTGCTCCAAGCCCCATCCAGCCTGGCCTTAAATGCTTCCAGGGATAGGGCATCAACAACTTCTCTGAGAAACCTGGGCCAGGGTCTCACCACCCTCACAGGAGTTTCTTCCTAATATCCCATCTAAATCTCCCCTCTTCCAATTTAAAACCATTACCCCTTGTCCTGTCACTCCACTCCCTGACCAAGAGTCCCTCTCCAGCTCTCCTGGAGCTCCCTTCAGATCTCCCTGGAGCCTTCCCTTCTCCAGGCTGAACAGCCCCAGCTCTCTCAGCCTGTCTTCACAGGAGAGGTGCTCCATCCCTCTAGTCATCTTCATGGTCCTCCGCTGGACCTGTTCCAATGGGTCCATGTCCTTTCTCTGCTGAGAACTCCAGAGCTGGACACAGGACTGCAGGTGGGGTCTCAGGAGCACAGAGCAGAGGGGGAGAATCACCTCCCTTGCCCTGCTGGTCACACTTTTGCTGCAGCCCAGGATGGGGCTGGCTTTCTGGGCTGCCAGCACGCACTGCTGGCTCATGTTGAGCTTCTCATCCATGAGTTTATATCACACACAAACACAGAATATACCATCCTCTGCCTTAAATAAGCTGCCCTTGTTCTGCCAGAGCAGCTCAGAGCACATTATTCTGTTCACGTTATGGGAGCTGAATCACTGCTCCAGCCCGGAGCAGGCACAGTCTCTTCCCAGACGAGTTCTGCAGTTAATATCATATCAGCACTGACGGGAGCAGCTTGTTGTACCAGCTGCTGAGCTACATTTAGATAAAGAATGTGTTTAACTACACCATGAAGCAACAAAACAGTGTCACATCTACCAAAGGCCCCTTCAGTCAAGCACCGGTAAAAGGCACCTCTTCCATTGGGTCACCCTGTGACCGCAGTGTCTAACCATGTTTAATGACTAGAGCAAATTCCATTCCTTAATGAAATCAGTGCATATAATTTGAAATTACCCTGGAAACNGCCTTCTCTTCTCCAGGCTCCAGATGCATCGCGTGAGCCCCACCAACTTCTTCTCAAGGTTCTCCCCGAGGACAGAGCCAGTCCAACAAGCTCTGGAAAGGTCTCTCACTGACCTGGGTTACAGAGAGAGTGAGTATTCCATGTCTGGGTTATAAGCTGTACTTTTGCACTTTTCTTTTTTTTTAAGTTCATTTGTTCATGGGAGGTTATGGTTTTGTATGCTGCTCTCACCCAAGCTGAAATAAACACAAAAGTTTTATCCCAGGGTAGATCAAACCCCCCAAGAAGCAACAATAAATCATAGAATTAGAGAATTGTTCAGGTTGGAAGGGACCTTTGAGATCACATAATTCAACCATCAACATAACTCTGATAAAAAGCAACAACCCATCACTAAACCACATCTCTAAGCACGATGTCAACCCATCTTTTAAATCCCTCCAGGGATGGGGCATCAACAACTGTCCCGGGCAGCCCATTCCAAGGCTTAATAACCCTTTCCATGTCAAAATTTTTCCTGATATTCAACCTGAACCTCCCCTGGTGCTACTTGAGGCCATTTCCTCTTGTCCCATCAACCATGACTTGGGATAAGAGACCGACCCGCTGAGGCTACATCCCCTTTTCAAGTAGTTGTAGAGAGCAAGAAGGTCTCCCCTCAGCCTCCTCTTCTCCAGGCTGAACAACCCCAGCTCCTTCAACCTCTCCTCACAAGACTTGTTCTCCAGACCCCTCATCAACTTTGCTGCCCTTCTCTGGACTGGGACCAGGCCCTCAACATCTTTTTTGTGGTAAGGTACCCAAAAATGGACACAGCACTTGAGATGGGGACTCACCAATGCTGAGCAGAAGTATGTACAAAACACATAAGACAGGGTTTTTTATGAATGGTAGAAAGGCAAAGCATCTGAGAAAGTATTCCCTTCTGGAGATCCCAGAGTCTCTCCAAGCATCATAATCAAAAACCCACGAGGCGTCACGGAGTTTGCCTCATCACCAGTCTCTCCTCATCTGTGGCCCAGAGTCCACAGACAGGACTGGTGGCACTCTTTGGAGGAACTTCTCCTGCCAAATGTCCTGGGGCCTAAACCAAAAAGCAATTTTCTATTTCTAAAGGAAACACACAACACTTGCCTTGGGGTTCCCACACCAGCACATGTCTATCACAAGGGACATCCAAGTCCTTCAAACACAGCCCAAGCCAAGGCAGGTAGTGCCTTCTGCACCTCCTGGTGGTACCCAGATATTGATGGGACAAGAAAGGAGCAGTGACACTGTTGGGGAGACCTGTGGTTTAAGTTACAAGTTTATCATCGCTCTAACTACAGGTTTCCTACTAAAGAACATGTATTTAAAAGAAAAAAAAGCCAAACACTTTAAGTCTTTTCTCCTTAGCTTCTACTTTCAAGTGTGAACAATCAAAAAATATTTCTCCTTATCCATCTTACCATTTTCCAAAAGGCAACACTAGACTCCCTGTGTCCCTAATGCAAACAAATATAAAAAAAAATAAAAAAGAGAAAGAAAATACACATGTATATCATGGATGAAGGTGCCAACAGAAAGTGCTAGTATGATTTGTGAGAGCTGCCACTGTGCCGGCCTGGCAGACATCTCCTCTAAAATCTCTTCCTAGAACATATGGGATGTTCCTCACTGACAAGTTTTAAGCTATCAGAAAAAAAAAGAAAAAAAAGAATTGGACTTCAATCTAAAATGTCGCTTTCATTTGCAGATTTTGTACAGAATACACAATTTATGCCAATAATTAACACTTTAAAAGGCTGTGCAATACTGTCTGCTTTTTTGTGAGGATACAAGGGAGATTTACTGAGGCACTAAACCCCTTGTTTCCCCTCTTAGATAAAAGATCACACATAATCGGCTGTCATTTTGGTTGGAAGAATCATTTTGGTTGGAAGAGACCTTTAAGATGACCAAGTCCAACTGTCAACCTGCTGCTAAAAGAGCAATTTATACTCTTTGGGTATCTGCACTGCCAGTGTAATTGCATCCTATAAAAACTGAAGTTTTTACATTTATTTTGGTGACTCACTTCAGCTTTTTATCAAGGGTTATGGATCCTTTTCTCTTCGGTTTCAATTCCTTGCCCTTAAACAGGGATAAAAGAGCAGCAAAGTGCCTGGACAAGGGGAGCAGGGAGTAGCAGGCTGGTTGCTTTGAGGTGATAAATGACAAGGTGGTGAAATCAAGAGGTCTACTCGACCCCACCAGAGGACACTGGAGCTGAGCAGACACAAGAGCCTGCTGACATGATGGTACACACCACGGTGACAGCAGCTGAACCCTGACCTACGCCGCTGCTCTGGATCTAAAGAGGTTTGCACAGCTCTTACCACAAGATCAGCAACCCCGGCTCTGCACACACTGTCACAAGAGTCACCAGGTTTGTCACCGCTTCTGTCAACTTGAAGGGAATGTGGAGCTATTCGGGACACATGTACTAAACCATCTGTGCAAGACTGGTCTGCAATTAACACTTCTTTAGCATCTTCTTTCAGCTAATGAAGCAGTCCTTAGCACCACCTCTTCCCCCACAGTGCTTTACAATTTCTTCTGACATTCAAAAATTCTCCCAGGTACAGCATTCTCAATAGTTCCTGAGTTTCTCTTCCCATCCACCAGCCTTTGGAATTAGCTCAGGTGTCAAATCAAACCCTGTTTTTCGTGACAAAAGACATTCAAAGAAAAGACCCAGTAAAATTCCAACCACATCTTTCAGAAAGTTACAGGTCAGACCCCTAAAAGCTACAAGCGTTGGTTGTGAAAACAGAATCTATCTTTGCTCTTCTTGCTCTTGCTGAGTTGCTTCTACCAAGTCCATATATCCAAATTATCACAGAATCATAGAATGGTCAGAGTTGGAAGGGACCTTAAAGATCATCAAGTTCCAACCCCCCTGCCCTGGGCAGGGACACCTCCCACCAGAGCAGGTTGCTCCAAGCCCCATCCAGCCTGGCCTTAAACACTTTCAAGGATGGGGCAGCCACAGCTTCTCTGGGCAACCTGTTCCAGTGCCTCTCCATACTCACAGCAAAGAACTCCTTCCTAATATCTCATCTAAATCTCCCCTCTTCCAATTTAAAACTGTTACCCCTTGTCCTATCACTCCACTCCCTGACCAAGAGTCCCTCTCCAGCTCTGCTGGAGCTCCCTTCAGATCCTGGAAGGCTGCTCTCAGGTCTCCCCGGAACCTTCTCTTCTCTAGGCTGAACAGCCCCAGCTCTCTCAGCCTGGTCCTCACAGCAGAGCTGCTCCATCCCTCTGATCATCTTGGTGACCCTCCGCTGGACCTGTTCCACCAGCTCCATGTCCTTTCTCTGTCGAGGACTCCAGAGCTGGACATAGGACTCCAGGTGGGGTCTCAGGAGCGCAGAGCAGAGGGGGAGAATCACCTCCCACGACCTGCTGGTCACACAGAAAGTAGTGTACCCACAACATAAAGACTAATGACTTAAGGGAAGAGGAGAAGAAGGAAAGAAGAAAAGACAGAGCTTAAACCAAAGGATCTGCTGTTAGAAATATCATCAGCCTAATATTCAGGCTAGAGTTGGCACAGCAAATATTACGAAGCACTCACATAGCTGTATTTTTGATGATCCTTCCTTGGTCCATTTTCTGCCCAATACCATGCACAACAAACACAATGTGACTAGTTTGTGGTGGCTTGTCTTCTAACGTGGCTTCTTCTACATAGCCTCTATGTAGCCTCGTCCCACTACTTGAAGCTGCAGAAAAAACATGATTCCAGATCAGTTACATCCGACCAAGCACAATGGTCTTACACATTGACAGAAGCTTGACTTGTCTCAGACCCATACATTAAAGTATTCTGAAAATAAGATTATATGTTAAAGGAACAACATGTGATTTAAATATCTGCAATTTTAAGCTCCTAAGAGGTTTGAGCAGCTGGGTGATATTGCGTCAGACAGCCCATTTCTGCTCTAATGATAACTAATATCAGAGATGTTGTGAAAAAACAACTTTTTAGACAACAGCTGGGTAATTGTCCATCAATTTTTACAACACAATACCCCTTTTCTGCCTGTCCCCATCAATAAACTCTCCTCTTACATCCCCACCTTACTTCCAGTGCACAGAAGGATGGTGGAAATGATCTGGCCACAAAAAATGGTAAGTGTTGTCGTTCCTTCTCTGACCCAGTTGAAAAGTTTTACCATTCTTTTCATTTTGACAGGTAAAACCTACGCTCTATTTCAAACTGATCCAATCTCAAATTTCAGTGGCCAAACCCCCCCAAAACCCAATTCCCTGGGGGAAATACAGGTGTTTTCTCAGTGTCCTGCAGACACCTTGAGAAACCCACCGGCACAGCGTGTCTCCATCCCCCTCTAGTGACAGACCCATGGAGAGGACCACAGCCCTGCAAGCCCGCCCGATGGCCATGGAGAAGGTGGCAGCATCACTTCCCGCCACAAAAATTGAAGCAAACACCTTGTTTTGTTTCTAAGGAGGAGGAAAACACCACAAAAAACACCGGGGGCAGTTTTTACACAGGAGAGGTTTTGTTCATCATGGGCTTCTACTTGCTATTTCTCTGCCTCATCCAAATTGCTCAGGATGATCTTATTTATTACACACTGTCCAAATCACATTCTGGATACAGAATACTTCATTTCTTCTGCAACTGAAACAATGAATGATATTTATTCTGGACACAAATTAATTAAGTATCCACCCAAGAGCCCTGTGGGGCGAGAGGGCGTTAATTGCAGAAGAGAGACTAAAGCCAAACTTATTATCCTATCTTCTCTCCTCAGACACCAAGGAACAAAACAGCTGTGTATATTCCTGGGTTTTGCTGTTGTTCATAACAGAGGAGCCAAGTTCCAATTTTCTAGGTCAGCAATAATCTGCCTTTTTCCAGGGAGAGATCATCCTCTCTTCCCACCATCTCAGCTTTGCTGGCTTTATGACTGCTAGTTTTGAGTTTAAATGAGCTCAGGTTCCTACTGGAAACAGTTTCTGTCTAAAAGTCTCACTCTTCCTCTTGGTTCATGTTTAATTAACAGGAAAAAAAAGGCAGGAGGTGGTGAGAGGGGAAGGGATGATGGTGTTTTTCAGGAATGCATCACAGTATGTGAGTAGACAACGGTAAAATTCAGGTTGCAAAGGGAACTGTAATGCTTATATTGGAGCTGCTAGGCTCTGCCACTGTAATATTTCCATATACCAAGTGCTGCATCCAAAATAATAATTATATATATCATAAAAATAAGTCACAGCCTACTCACATCTAGTTATAATTATGCACAACAACCCAAGGCACCTCCTATACTCTTCTGCACAAACCCCAATGGCCAAAGGGGGGGCTGCTCACAGATTAAAGCATCAGACTCCAAATCTCCTTCTAGAGTTAAAGGAACAGACTTAAAATACCAGCGTTTACCATATTCTAGGCAAACTCTGGGAAATATTACCTTTGGAAAACCCCAGCTTTTGTGTAACAGTTCTTGCAATTTTAGAGGTTGTGGCGTCACTGTAAAGGTACACTTCGTCCACGCTGTGCCAGTCCACGTGGTTGCGACTCAGCTTTAGACTATGGATGGCTGCAGCAAAAAGGAACAACATTCAGTTTAGATGGGTAAGAAGAAAGAAAAATATGTAAAAATTAAAAAATATCCTCTTCAAACACACAGAGAGAAGAGTAATATACACATTGGTTAATTACACTGCGTTATACCTAAATCCGTGTTACTTCTTACCTTGAAAAGTGTTTGGTTTTTGTTTTTTTAACATTTAGGATTAACCTGAGCAGGACAAGCAGCAGGTTGGAGACCATCTCAGAGGACGATGGCAGGTTTCCATAATATTCCCTTTAGCTGGAAATAAAAACCAGGGGGACGAAGCAGGGCAACGTAGGGTGGTGGGATGACCAGGCGGTTGCCCCGTGAACTCTCATCACCAGAAAAAGAGCAATTTCACTCCTATTTTCTCTCTCCTTGTCCATACAGTGAGATCCCTGGGTTTAATCCTACCCTGACATTAAGACAGAGGCTTTCAAGGCTCCATTACTAGAAGGCTCCATTGTGTTTCTCTCCTTTCAGAAGTATCTCGGAGCTGGAAGCGCAGTTCAATGAGAAAGCCTCTGAATGAGTAATTTCTGGCACCGAACAGAATCCAGCTCTTTCAAAAGCCACTAAAAGCTCCAGTGGGTTGGAGTTGCGCTTTTTTTTTGGTGCAATTATTGTGTTTCCCAGATTTGAAACTGATTGAGCTCTGGGACCAACCTCATGACAGGCTGCCTGAGCATCAGGATTAAGCAGGGCAGGCACGTTAGAACACAAGACAGAATTTCTCATCTAAGGCTTAGGAGCTTGCTTGAGCCAAGCAGTAGCACAGCTGTACTTCCAGAAATTGGGATTTCACCTGCGTTTGGAAATCCTCTGCTTAGGTCTCATCTAATGTGGGATACATAAGATTAAGAGAGCAGAGAAGAGCTAGAGCTCTGAGCCCAGAAAAAGTAAATAAATGTTATTTAACTGTCATTGGTCTTGCTAAAAAGTCCAAAGTCATGGAAAACGCCCAGAGGGGTTGGTTTGGGTTTAGGGTTTTTTTTTTTGTCAAAACAAGCAGAGCTTTAACCTGTCCCCTACTTGAAGCCAGTCAAATTAACTTTTTTATACTCTTCTAAAGACATTCTGAGAAAGCCGAGCCGTCACAATTTGGTATTTTAACTCTGCTCCAGCACAAATCAGCCACGTTAAGGCAGATGCTGTGACCTTTCTCCTGCAGTAATTTTTTGCTTCCTTGCCAAGGCAGACAGACCTGATGAAAATCTAAATGTGGCCTGTAAGAAACGAGGGGATTAGGGAAGGATTACCCCTGCTATTACAGCAAACAACTGATTCACACAAAATAACTAGAGCTCTGCCACTGGTTTATACAAGAGCAGGAAGGGAAGTAAAGCTGACTTTGAAGAGCAGACGTGTCAGCTTGGGATAACACTGGCCAGAGCAAGAAGCAATCCAGTGAGAACTCAACAAAGACACAAACTGATTTCTCACGAACATTCCCATGGGTTCAGAGATGAATCCATGTCCAGAAAGGACCCAGGACCTCTTGGTGTGCAAGAATATCCCTTCAAAATAGGAGTGATAGTCCTTGATGATTTGATGACTACTGTTGGGCTTTCTCTATCTTGTCATAAGAATCTGCCCTGGCAACAACCATGTCTGGGGAGAGAAAAATTGTACATCCTTGCAGGTTTGTATAGAAGAAATTCAACTAAGAGAAGCCCTGGAGGAGGTTGTCTTCTCAGCCTGGGTAAGAGAAGGATTCGGGGAGACCTTACAGCAGTCTTCTAGTCCCTAAACAGGGCCTAGAAAAGAGATGGGGAAGGACTCTTGATCAGGGAGTAGAGCCATAGGATGAGAGGGAATGGTTTTAAACTGACAGAAGGGAGATTGAGATGAGATCTTAGGAAGAAATTCTTTATGATGAGAATGGTGAGACCCTGGCCCAGGTTGTCCAGAGAAGCTGTGGCTGCCCCATCCCTGGAGGGGTTCAAGGCCAGGCTGGATGGGGCTTGGAGCAACCTGGTGTGGTGGGAGGTGTCCCTGCCTAGTGCAAGGGGTGGGACTGGATGATCTTCAAGGTCCCTTCTACCCCAAGCCATTCCGTAAGGGGAGACTTTATTCATGCTTACAAGTATCTGAAGAGCGGGTTGAAGGAGAATGGAGACTCTTCTCAGTGGTTCCCCATGACAGGACAAGGGGCAACAGGCACAAGCTGGAACATGGGAAGTTCCATTCAAATAGGAGGAAAACCTACTTCGGGGTGAGGGTGTCAGAGCCCTGGCAGAGGCTGCCCAAGAAGGGTGTGGAGTCCCCTTCTCTGGAGACCTTCAAGCCCCACCTGGATGCAGTCCTGAGGGATGTGCTCTGGGCAACCCTGCTTTAGCAGGGGAGTGGGACTGGATGGTCTCTAGAGGTCCCTTCCAACTCTGACAATTCCCTGATTCCATGATCCTTGTGTGCATGCATATCTAGGCAGGGACAGATGTCCTTGTGCAGAGAAGATACTCTTTAGGTAAAAAATCCCCCTGCAATAAGGTACCTCTTCATGAGGGTCAACACTGCTCTGAGTATGTGTAGACATTCTCAAGACTTCCAAGAGCCCACCCCAAAAGGAGCTTCTGCTGCTGATAGTCCCAGGGTGTGTTAGTAGTGAGGCAGGGAACAAAATGTTTCTGTGGAGAGGATTTGATAGCAGTCTGAAAACAATCATCCTAAAAAAACCCCAAATATAAAAATATGCCAACTCTGTTTTCCAGGTATGGGACAACAAGGGCTGCCATCACTGGTTTGATACTGAATGTGAAGAAGAGAGTTATATTTTCCTGAAGATGATGAGATAGCTTGATTTGCCTTCTCTTTTCAGGACAAATGGTGACTATCCTATAAACGTCTGGCATGCTGCAGAGAGGGTCAGACTGTCAACTCAGGAGGCTTTTCACACCAAGAGATGTCACAGAGCGTCAGGAAGTCCGCAAGGCATGTCATAGCATGGCTGGGGGAGCCAAGCTGCAGAATTCAAATTAGGCAGTAGGTGTGGCACAAGGAAATGCTCTTCATGTTCTTTTCTCTGCCTTCTGGGTCTTTCAGGATCACGTTTTCTACTGCTGTGGATTCTCTCCAGGGCACCAGGTGAGGATGTTGCTGAGCTTCACTGAGATCTTGACTGCAGCTACAGCTTATCTGAACGTCAGGCATAGAAAATCCTGTAAATCCATGGGACAGGAATCTCCCTCTGGATCAGACTGCTTGCAGCTTCTGTTTCACAAGAAACAATTCTCTGACAACATGCTCAGCTTTCTTAGCAGGTGTCTCTGTAGGTTCATCTTCCCCAGCTGCAGAAAACCCTGCGTATTCTGCTCACTACTTGGTTTTCCAGTTTAGGATTGATGGCCAAGCCCATGGAAACCAGACTAACTTTTGGGTTCCCTTGTAGCCAGAAACTAGAATTTCAGGAATTTCCACCACAACAGACATCAAGAGTATGAGTGTGTGGAAGGCACAACCCCACTGTAGATGGAAGACAAGGAGTGAGCAAGCCATGCAAAAACAAGGAGAGGAGCACAGGGGAAGGGAGAGGGAACAAGAAAGGACTTCTTTCAGCTGAAGAAATCCATGGTTACTATCACACAAACCTCCAGTTTCACCAAGACAAATGAACACAGAAGGAAAAACTCCTCTAAAAAGTTGAAATATGAAAAATGAAGTGATAAACAAAAAATACAGAACACATGTCTAAAGCCTTGAAGAACCTCAGCTCAACTAGACTGCAGAAACTCATCTCGAGTTGAAGTAATTGGAGAATAACTGAGGAGCAGGAAGCCTCTGCTGTTTGTTTATCCTCATAGAACACAGAAAAAAAAATAATTCATGAAGCTGGGGAGGTGCACTGCCCTCAAACATCCTCCAAGCTCAAGCACTTGATGAGTCAAACACCTCCAGCACCCAGAGCGAACAGACGGACACCTGAACGTGGCATTTCACAGGGCCAGGAGTTCAAAATTAAATACCTTTCCAGGTAAGCACTTGTTTTTTTACTTGGTACTTTCATCCAGCTGCCAAGACCAAAGCAGGGGATAATTTTATTTTCCCCAGAGTCTGACTATGTTCAAGTAAAACAAAACAAAACAATCTAGAGGGAATTATCCTTGAAGTTTTAAGAGCTGGTATTACCTCCACCTCCTCCCCAAAGGCTGTGTTATTCCAGTCAGGGCTAAAGGCCAGAGAAGGGATAAGTACTGTCTGAAAACCTTTCCTGCCTTCTTTTTTTCCTTTTTGTTTTATTTTTTTCCAGGGATTTTTAAATTAATCTGTCTTGCAATCAATAAGCAGTAGTTTCAGCACAAAAGCCCACCACATCATACAGGCAGCCGAGAGCATCGTTTGGCCGCTATTGCTCTTTCCTAAATAACTCTGAAATTGTGCTACATAAACGTGAGGTACAGCTGTGGAATTTGAAACCTTTTCTTATTTATTAAAAAAAACCAAGGTCACTAAAACAGCTATTGCTCTTAATTAAAAAAGGCCTGTCTCACATTGCTGTCATTTTTATACTGCACTTCACCACCTCTCAGTTCATCTGTGTCACTATTTGATATATAAACACCTGATTTTTTAATTTGAGCACATTCACTGCCACAACTGAACGTGGAGTGTAAAATAATAATAAAATATATAATTTCAAAATTATAATCACAAAACAAAAGGCAGAAGTCCTTTTTCACTGCTCAAGGCAGTAGTCAAACTTCACCTTCAACAGACTCGAGATCCGCGTGTGAGAAGAGGCAGGAGAAAGTTTAACAGTAAACATTTTGATTTCAGGACCCAATTATAGAAAAATACAGTTAACAGAAGTCAAAAGGCAAACATTTATGCAGGTCAGTATTAATTCTTGCATTTTACAATATCTCCAGGAGCCAAAAGCATATATCCTACAAGAAGAATAACTCTAAACCTACCATGGGTGTTTAGAGTTTAAATAGAGGGAGGGGACACTTTTCAGAAGTCTAGTTTGACAGCCAATGAAGTCAATAAAAGTTAAATCTCTGCTGGCTCTAACAGTGGCAGAGAAAGACCAGTGACAAGTACTTTGAGCCTCCTGCAGTTATTGATGATTTCAGATCTACTCCCACCTTCATGAAACAAATTTCCACGTCAGCTGCTGCAAAGTTCAAAGTTTTCTGCCACTCGGCAGCCTCTATCAAGTATTCCCCTTTTCATATCCTACGTCCAAAGTCTTATATCATTCCAGTACTCTTATAAAAGTTGCAGTAAAAGTAATTTACAACATAAAATTCAAGAGACATGCATTATCCACAAAAAAAGCAACTCAAAATTGGTAAATAGAACGTTATCTAGTCGAAACCCACCATTTCTTCTCTGATGTAATTTATCTTACATCAAGCCTGCTGTGATTCTAAGAAAGTTGCTTTTAGTTTATTGAAAAAGCCAAACCACATATAAAGAGTGTGAGAAACAAATTTTTATGACTTTTATGGTTTTTGTCACAAACAATTAGAATAAGGCTTACTGCATGCTGGCTGTTAGCATCTACTTTTCTCTAAGATTCACACCACTTCTACTTTTCTTCTACAATTTATGCTGCTTTTTCCTTCCTTTTTGAAGGAAATGGCACAAGAAATGGAAGCATGTACATCTAACACATTTAACTGATATAAGCAAACTAGAATTTAAAGCTTCCTAAGCCAGGAGCACTACAAAAAGAAAAGAAATCTACAATTACTGTACCTTGGGAACGCTTGCGCTTAAGACATGCAGCATCTGAATTCTCCTTATATCCTCTCCATTTGAACAAAGAAGGGAGGGAGAAGGGAGGGAGGTAGTAGAGAACTAAAAGTAAAAACACTGAGCTTCAAAGTAAAATTTTTAAAAGGGGTGTCATTTTTTTATCATTAGCATTATCACTTTTTGGAGAAAAAAAGAAAGAAAAAGCTGGCACATTTTCTGGAAAAGTATATATACTTTTAAAAACTGGTTTTGTAGCAAAAGCATCAGGTCACAGTAGTCAAATTCAATTCCTTTCCTCGTTATCACCTCGGAGCTAAAGGCATCAGTAAAAGACAGCTGGAACAGCTTAATCAGACTCACCCACTGCCTTTCCCTTTCAAGTAGAAAAGCATAAATGCTGTATTTGTATAGGGTAGAACACAGTCACCCTTCTTAAGTAAACACTAAATATTTGGGGAAAAATCCCCAACAACTCAGTTTTAAGTATAGCTCTATTATTTTCCTTAAAGAGGATCATTAAGAGTTATAGAAAATAATCAAATATCTTAGTTATTCTGTTCTGTAAGGCCTCAAGAAGCTGCCTCCCTCAGTGAAATGCAAATCTCTAATTTTTATTAGACTTTGAATGTCTTATTTCACTCCTTGAGAGAATATTGACATAAGACACAACAATCCAACTGATTCTTTCTCAGGGATTTGCATATCGGTGCTGTGTGATTATGGAAGGACTAATTTAAAGTAAGTGAAAGCCACACTGAGTGAGTTACGTGAGTGGAAGAAGCTGCTCTTGGCACTCAGACAACGTGAGACTTGTACTGACTGTTAATTGTAACGATGGAAATCTTCTACTCTTCTTCAGGGGGTCCCAAGCAAGGCTGAAAAGTCAAGTCCTATGAATCTGCATCTTCTGTATTACTGCTCTGTGGGCCCTCACTCATCCAAATAATCTTCATTTCAAATTGTTTTAGCCTCAAGAACCTGATATGGTCAAAAGAGTGTGTTTAAGTCCACTGAGAAATCAAGATTCTCCAGCCTGGCTTTTGAACCCACAGTCTGCGATGACCTGGAATGAGCTGGCTTGCTGCAGAGTAGGGAGAAATGCAACTGAAATTACATCTTCCCTTAAAAAAACCCACCAAACCACCCAGGAGCAGTTAATGCCCTGTGATCCAGTAACTTCTGGCAGTACAAGAACATCACAGAAGTGCAATATTCCACTCTTGTGCCAAGGGCTTTGACTGCCACAGCAATGCTGGTCCAAGGTCACACCTCTTCACACCCTCAGCTAACAGCTCTGTCAGCAGGTGCCTGGATACAGATGCAAGCGAAATATATTACTATATTACATCAGTTTTCTAGAGGAGAAGAAAATTAGGCTCCTAAAGACTGCACTTGGAACTTGATGGAGTCATTTACAGACTATTTGACTGGTTGTGGCAACTCAAGAAGAACATACACAAGAAATTCAAGTGAAATCTAAGGAAAAAGATACCTTTCTTATGGTGAGGGTGATAAGACACTGGCAGGGATTGCCCAGAGAGGCTGGGAAGTCTCCACTGTTGGAGACATTCAAAACTCCACTGGGAACATCCTAAGCAACCTGCTCTCGTTGATTCCACAGCTTTGAGCTGGGATGTTAGAGTGGAGCATCTCCAGAGACCCCTCCTGACCTACACAACTCTCTGAGACTATGAATATGACTCTCCCATCCAAAGGTTAACTTAGCCAGCCATGACCAAAAAAAAAAAAATCTACATGAACTTTTTATGAAAATAGAAAATATTATTTGACATCTAAGACAAAACAAATCAACTAATTGAAATGCAACTTTTATCAGTTTTGTGGCATCTAGCAAAGAAAAAAAATCAGTAAGTGTACATCATTTCAAAATCAATGGACTAAAAAAACCTAATTTTGATTCTGTCTCAGATTTTTTTCTGTTTCGTGTCACCTATCACAGAATGATAGACTTGATCACAGAGTAATTTCTGCTGAAGGGACTGCTGGGGTTTGTCTGCTTCAATCCCTCTCACACAGAGCAGGATCAACTTCTAAGTTGGATCCAATTTCAAGCTTGAATCAGGTTGCTCAGGCAATTTCCAACAGAATTATGAGCATCTCTCTGTGCAAATAAACTGAACTATGTCTATTCCTATCTTAATATCATATATATTAAGCTTCTGGCTTCACTTCATCCTAGAGAAATGAATATATTTGGAAAAGATGATGGTCTGACAGATACAGGTTCTCAACTGTATTTATTATAGTAACAGCTAATCAAGTATTTTTAAAGGCAGAGATCATGGAGTTACAGAATCATTTTGGTTGGAAGAGAGCTTTAAGATCATCAAGTCCAACCATTAACCCAGCACTGAAGGAGTGACTTTGGCCCTCCATCATCTCCTCTTGGTCTGAACATCCTTGACTTTGTAGGATGAATTGTTCTTAAGGACAACATACAAAAAAGCCTAGTGTCACCTGGATGGAAAAAAACAACCAACCAAGTTCTGGATAAATGAACTTGAGGGTCCCCAAAACCCCCTTGCAATGTTGTCTACCTATCAACAGAAGAACAAATCAGGCTGGGAAGCCCATGTCTACTGTTACAGCAGTGCAGCATCTCATTGAGGGGTTTAAGGTGTCAGCAGAGTCGGCTGATTCCAGCAGAGACTTGAGCACCAAATGCCAAGCTCTGCTCCTATGAAATGACACCATGATGACCCTTACTCTGCTCTGAAAAATTACCTGAAATTAATTTATGCAATGACCAAGCCAGAAGATGCCTTCCTGAACTTGTCAATATTCACATTTGTGTTTGTGCATATTTGGGATTTGCCCTAAGACAAATCCAGGCTGCGGACACTCAGTTTCAAGAGGAAGCAGCAGAAACGCTGCCAAACCCCTAATTTCTCATCCTGAGTGTGGTTTCCTCCTGCAGCCCTATGGGTTACTTGTGTCTTAAAAGACAGAACAGCAACGTCCTTTCCTGTATCTATCAATAATAAAATAAACGGTTTAAACTGAAAAATGCACATGGAATTTGGCCAGGATCAAAGCGGACTCTGGGGTGATGAGATTTGAAACAGAGCATGGTCAAGCGATGGAGAAGACGGGTAAGGTCCTTGCAGAATTTCTCTGCACCAGGATTTTGGCAGCATCCATCCCCCTGCACTGGTTTTAGGCCCCCTGGGAGGCAGAGCTCTCTGTGGAGTCCATGAAGAGAGAGGCTCATGTCCCCAACACCCCTCACTGACACATGGACATGGCCTGTGGTGGGCTGGGGACTCAACTGAGTTATGGAACAGTTTGGGTTGGAAGGAACCTTCAAGATCATCCAGTTCTAACCCCCCTGCCATGGGCAGGGACACCTCCCACCAGACCAGGTTGCTCCAAGCCCCATCCAGCCTGGCCTTGAACCCCTCCAGGGATGGGGCAGCCACAGCTTCTCTGGGCAACCTGTTCCAGTGCCTCACCACCCCCACAGCAAAGAATTCCTTCCTAATATCCAATCTAAATCTCCCCTCTTCCAATTTAAAACCATTCCTGTTGTCCTGTCACTCCACTCCCTGACCAAGAGTGCCTCTCCAGCTCTCCTGGAGCTCCCTTCACATCCTGGAGAAGGCTGCTCCAAGGTCTCCCCGGAGCCTTCCCTTCTCCAGACCGAACAGCCCCAGCTCTCTCAGCCTGTCCTCAAAGGATTTATGATTTATGGATTTATTCTTTCCCTAGTCTTAAATAACCTGTAAACCTCAATGGGACCAAAACCAGGTCTCAAACAGGATGCAGTTACAACAAATCGAGGCACTTTAGAAATTTATACACTGAAATCAGCACTTCTCCTACTAATTATGTTTACTTCACCAGCAATAACACCCAGTTGTAAAGCTTCTCCCAGCGCCACGTGCAGCTGGCAATCATGGGTGGCAGCTGGTGGGAGATGTATTGAGAAGCAGATTATAATGACAAAAACACTTCTCACACTCACTGTCAGCTATAATTTTCCTGCAACTCTATTACTACTACTACTACAAAACCAAATAATAATCTGTTGAAAATTATTGGTGACTTGACACACTTTTCATTTCGAAGTGACTGCATGCACAGCTTGGGGATTATTTTTTGTGTTTTGCCTTATTGTTTTTTAATTTTTGCTTTACAAAAGGCACTGATGTCTGAATTTGGAGTTTCTGTTTCTGATTTTCTTTCATATTTTCCTAAGTATCAGGGATTATTCCTTTCCTATCACTCTCCCCAACCTCAAATTATAAGTATCANAGTATTGGGGATTATTTCTTTGTCATCACTCTCCCCAACCTCAAATCTGAAAATTTCTTCTCCACAGACTAGATGTTTTCAATACAAAAAATCCAAACTCTTCCTTGCTCTATAAGGAGAATCCAAGTACAACTGAATCCATCCATCCTTCCTTCTATCAGAGGTGAAGCTACCAAAGGCTGGAAGCACTTGGCACCCATAAAGATGCGTTTTTGCTTTAGAAAAAACACTGATGTCTGAATTTGGAGGGTTTTTTTCTGATTTTCTTTCATGTTTTCATAAATATCAGGGATTATTACTTTTCTCATCACTCTCCCCAACCTCAAATCTGAAAATTTCTACTCTGCAGACCAGATATTTTCAATATAAAAACCTGAACTCTCTTCCTTACTCTATAAGGAGAATCCAAGTACAACTGAACCCATCCATCCTTCCTTCTATTGGAGGTGAAGCTACCAAAGGCTGGAAGCACTTGGCACCCATAAAGATGTGGTTTTGCTTGAGAAAAAGCACTGATGTCTGAATTTGGAGGGTTTTTATTCTGATTTTCTTTAGTGTTCTTGTAAGTATTGGGGATTATTTCTTTGTCATCACTCTCCCCAACCTCAAATCTGAAAATTTCTACTCTGCAGACCAGATATTTTCAATATAAAAACCTGAACTCTCTTCCTTACTCTATAAGGAGAATCCAAGTACAACTGAATCCATCCATCCTTCCTTCTATCAGAGGTGAAGCTACCAAAGGCTGGAAGCACTTGGCACCCATAAAGATGTGGTTTTGCTTGAGAAAAAGCACTGATGTCTGAATTTGGAGGGTTTTTTTCTGATTTTCTTTCATGTTTTCATAAATATCAGGGATTATTACTTTTCTCATCACTCTCC
The DNA here is from genome assembly GCA_013400375.1 of Thinocorus orbignyianus. Taxonomy (NCBI): domain Eukaryota; kingdom Metazoa; phylum Chordata; class Aves; order Ciconiiformes; family Thinocoridae; genus Thinocorus; species Thinocorus orbignyianus. Next base: position 28,654 of record VXBW01000692.1, on the reverse strand, counting down.
CCAACCTCAAATCTGAAAATTTCTACTCTGCAGACCAGATATTTTCAATATAAAAACCTGAACTCTCTTCCTTGCTCTATAAGGAGAATCCAAGTACAACTGAACCCATCCATCCTTCCTTCTATTGGAGGTGAAGCTACCAAAGGCTAGGAGAACTAGGCACCCACAAAGATGTGTTTTCCAAGCAAAAAAACTACACTATCACAAAGAGCACCACGCTTGTGGGTCAGAGGGGCAGCTGTACTACCAAAGCTGAGCTTCACACCAGCACAAGCACACAGAAATACAGGTTAAAGCGTCTTCCAGGAGGGTGGCTGTACTGCCAGAGTGCCGTGGCTCAGGGTTCACAGCATTTTACACACCTACCTGACAGAGCTGTTAAAGCAGAAGGTTGTACTGCAGGCTTGGCCGGAGAAAAAAGATCTTTTAAAGTGGTATAAATGGAAAAAAGAAAAAAATAATAATATTCACACAGTCTTTGTTAGCTTTGAGGGGAATTAGAAACTTAACTACCACTGGTACTGTTGAAAAATCTCCTCAAGTCAACAAATGATATTCTGGTTTTCCTTACAATAATTACAGAAGTAGCCTGAATCCTGCCTTGCTTCTGATTTATTAACAAGCTTTCACTTGTGTGTGCTCGTGTAGCTCACATGCAGGAACTTCTCCGTGCTTACAACCAAAATGCAGCAGCTCCTACGCTCTGTAACTGTTTTGTGCAAGGCTGTAGTTTAAAGAGATTAAAAATTAAGCTGCTTTATAGAGAACAGCACAACCCAAACCCTACTGAAATACACTGTGAGGCCTCTGTACTTGCAGCTCTTGGCTTGTAGGTTGTACAACACATAGAAGCAAGGTGTGAAACCCAAAAATACTGAACTTTCACTCTGATCAATCAATTCAACTCCGTACCTTTAATAATAGATCAACAATTTCAAAAGGCCATTCTTAAAACCATTAAACGCATATGACTGAGATTCCCAGGAACACTGAATGAATGTCCTCACCCTGGTCATTAAAATATAAGGATTTCCATTACAAAATAAATGCCCAAGGCTTACTATGGCTTAAAACTAGTCTAATAAATTCACAGACTGAACAAAAATGGAAAACGAAATGTGATTTGTAAAGCTGATGCTCCCTTCAGGGCAGAATTAGGAATACTGGCCAGAGAGCTAATAACCTCTTTGCATTTGGACGCTGAACCTTCTTGTCCCATCAAGAGATTTCAGTTTGAAGGGAGATTTCAGACACAATTGAAAGATACCAAACATGAATCAAAATGGGAACAAGAAATTTATCCATGAATGTAATATTTAGTGTTTATCAAATATACTACAGCAGAAAAACCATCAAACCGGGAGAGCAAACTGATGCCTATTACAACGTTCCTCACTATGTAGGATGGAAAAAAAAACATTATAAATCACATTCTTACTTAAGAAAAACAGATCCCAGCTGTCTAGAGAACATACTATAAAAGTAGTGATCAACACAATCTTACCCTCCTTCCCATCAACAGGTTTTGATACTTCCATATCAAAGCTCTCCTGCAGCTGCTGGCCTCTGAAGCGGTTGAGATGCTCCTGTTCTATTAAGTTACTCTCCTCCTCTTCCAGAGGTTGCCACGTACCATCAATAAACCACTGTCCACGCATTACAGGGATCTTTTCTGTTTCTGAAAATCAAACAAGAGGGTTTTTTTATTACTATTATTATTTTTTAATGCCACAAATCACAAAGTGACAGCAGGTATGGGGGAAGGGAATTCCTTTTGGTGTTTTGATGCAGCTGGGACCCCTAACGAGGTGACCACAAATGCCTGGAGAAACACCCATGGGGATGAAATGAGCAGCGAAAGTCATTTAATCTCCAAACACCTGAGCTAAGGAGGCCACAGCTTCTCTGGGCAACCTGAGCATGGTCTTACCACCCTNTGAAGCCTTCCCTTCTCCAGGCTGAACAGCCCCAGCTCCCTCAGCCTGTCATCACCAGTGAAGTGTGAAACAGAGTATTCAGCTTTCCTGAAATTCAAGTTAACCACAGCAATGTCAGTCCTCACAACGCACAGCCACCTCTCATCCTGCACTTGTCTTAACCTTTGCTTCATCCCCCTGGTTTTCCAGACCTGTCAGAGATCCGCATTTTTCGGATGTATTATGAAACACACAGATCCAGCCTGGCTGCCCTCACAGACGGAGCACTGTCTGTAGGACACAAGACACGAGCCCAGATAAAGGATGCCATTGTCACCAAAGCCACGACACGACTACGTCAGATGTTAATCCCTACTGGGAAAAATCTGTAAGCAGTTCCTTACAACTTGACTAAGCATTCTGACAAGGCTCCATTCACTAAATCCATAAAAAGAGTTATTATTTTTTTTTAAATGTAATCATAATAATAAAAATAATCTGAATACTACTTTGTACTCCAACCCACACGGCTACAAGACACTTATTTTTCAGTTTTGAAGGGCTTTATGTTTTTCACGTGGGAATTTCCACCTACGGATTGCTAAAATTCTGAACGTAGAGCATGAAAAGTAAATATTTCCTGGCTCTTTTTGCCTGCGAGGAACATTCCCACAGTGGTTCTTTACAAGAGCAGACTGGAGCACTCCACAGCAGCTCTCACAAACACACGACGGGCAGTGCCTTTTCCACAAAGGCTCAGCCAGGAAAAATTGGCAGAAAAAATTTATTACAAAAATCTTTCCAGGATAGTTTAGCTTGGGAAGAAACTCGTATATCTGGCTCTGGGTCTGGCAAGGGCATTTAGATGGAAATATAAATCACTTTCAGATCCAAATACAGATCATTACAGGGCTTGGAGTTCGGAGTAAGGATTTAAAATTCTGGTTTTCAAAGCTAGGTGGGATTTTAGGGGGACACAAGAGTTGCCTTTTTTTTTCCCCCTCCTCTTGCTCTCCTTTAAAGTATTACAATCTCTGAGTGTAGCCACAGCAGCCTGAACCACAAGCTGGTCTTATTTCAGGTCTGATCATCTGTGCTACCAGGAAACCTTAAGAGAAGGCTGCCTGGCAGATAAGAGGAAGAGAGTAAACGACATTTCCTTCCATCAGGGGCAGGGGGTGGTTTAAAGAAAACCGAATGGTGTCTTTCAGAACCAAGAAAAACAAAATAAATCAAATTTGTGATCAGGGCCACCGCTTCGTAAAGCAGGGAAAAACTCAACTTCCCATTAATATCTGTTTTCAAAACTCAACAGTGATGGCTATAATATAATAAGTGAGTAATGTGGAATTTCAGCCTGAGTCAATGCTGAACCCCAGCCACAATGATGATGATCTACTGATGCTAAAATTCACCAGCTCCAAACACAAGTGGCATTTTGGTTAAGAAAAAGTGATGTATTAACAGTAATTGCCCTAAATACCCTTGTGCTGGGTGAGGAAATGAAGTGACCACAACACAAGAGGAGATTTTTCAGTATTACCTGTGGAGGGTGGGAAAGAACAAAGGTGTGCCTTGATAAATACAACACCTCTGTTTAATCTCAGCCAGGTGCTGGGGTCTTTTTTGAAGACTTCTCTGCCATTCATCCAGAGAACACGATGTGAGCTATTACAATAACTGCCATTAAAAAGCAATGAACCAAAATGCCCATTTTTGCACCCAGTTGCACTCCCTCCTATTCACTTTCAATATGTTCATTCAGGTCTTGGATATTCAGAGTATTTTGCAAAGCTCAGGCTACATTCTTACAGTCATTTTTGGTTTATGGCAGAATTAAACACATGGATATTTGAATCATGTTGTAATTTAACTTCTTCCTCCCCCAACACAGAATTCCAAATCTATAATATAAAGTGTTATCCATCTTTGTCCCTACAATCTTGATCCCTAGGAAAGGATTTGCCTCGATTTCTTTACTGCCTTGACTCTTACACCACATAATCTGCAGTCGGCAGTGCTTTGAATCAAAAAGATACCAATATATTTGGCTGGTTAAATATTTGCATGGTTTATTTCTCCAAGAATTTCTAAATAAATTTGAATGGCAGGGATTACGAGCTGATGAAAAGCTCTTTATTTTAATTAGTCATACATATTATTTTTTTTTACCACTGTTAGAGGAAAATAGTTTAAGAGAGCTAGAATGCAACAAAGGATTCGTTTCTTTTTACACAAAAAAGGTCCTCCCCCCCCCTGAAAATCCAAGGAATAAAAGAATACAAGTGCTGGAATTAATGTGGTGGGACAAGAACATGAGCGATTTGTGTTATGGTAATCACCCAAATCCTCTGAATAACAGAAATTACATTAAAATAAAAAACCTGTATGCAACTTACAGCATATAAACATGAAGTAATTTATAAGTATAGCCCAGCTACTCTGGTTTTTGTGAAGGTCTTTAAGCTGTGTGATCACATCCAAGATAAACTGCATGAAAAAGCCAACTATTCCATCAGAACATGGTAGGAAGAGTAATAAGTAGGCAGAAAAAGGGGTAACAATTTTAAATTGGAAAAGGGGAGATTTAGATGAGATATTAGGAAGAAATTCTTTGCTGTGAGGGTGGTGAGGCACTGGAACAGGTTGCCCAGGGAAGCTGTGGCTGCCCCATCCCTGGAGGGGTTCAAGGCCAGGCTGGATGGGGCTTGGAGCAACCTGGGCTGCTGGGAGGTGTCCCTGCTTGGTGAATATACAGGTGTTCTATAAAGAATAGCCAAAAATTAAAATTTCACTATTTCATGTTTACTAAGTAACATAACAGACTTTTTTTTTTTTTTTAAATAGATGAACTTTCTTTAGTTTTCTAGTTTTCCCCCTAACTCAGTATTTCAGAAAAGAGCAGGTTACGGAGATTTAAATAAATGCAGCCACTTAATCAAACCCTGGTCCTTTAACCACAAACACAGGCAACCTGTTCTGCCCTTTCAGAAGCACCAGCATCATCCGGAGAGGAGTTCAAGGGTGAAATCCCAGCCTCAGCAAACTCAACAGAACTACACAGATTATTTGGTTATTTCTTTCTTCTATTCAGCATCTGAGATGAAAAGAGTTTTCATTCACTGAGCAGTAAAGGGTATCGTTTTGCTGGTCCACTGAATGATCCTAAATTGCTTTATTGAAGCAATTTCAAAATTACAGGTGGAAGTTACTTTGGGATTTCACAGCAACTGAGCACATTAAGAGCAATCGGACTGGCACAGATGGGATTTTCTTCCTAGACTCCAACCTACACATATCAGCCCTGGGGGCACCAAGGGAAGACTATGTGCTTTCCTCCACTGAAAACATGAAATTGCTGCTGTTTTACCAAAGACCACCTCAAGTATTCATAGAATTGTCTAGGCTGGAAGGGACCTTTAAGATAGAGTCCAATCATCAACCCAACACTGATAAAAACCATCTCTATCCCATGTCACTGAGCACTATGTCAACCCATCTCTTAAACCCCTCCACCAGGCAGCATGTTCCAAGGCTTGATATCTCCAGCATTGAGACCCCTTCCCTGGGGACATTCAAGGTGAGGCTGAATGAGGCCCTGCACAACCTGGTCTAGCTGGGGATGTCCCTGAGACTGTGGGGAGGTCAGACTAGACGACCTTTAGAGGTGCCTGGACAATTCTATGATCCTATAACCCTTTCAGCGTAAAAATTTTTCCTAATATCTAATCTGAACTTCTCCTGGAGCAACTTGAGGCCATATTCAAGCAACAGTTTGCAATTGTTCCTCCCTGAACCGTTTTTTTAATCAGTCTACCCAAACTGAGCAATCCAAAGGCAGATCTCTGGGGGTGGTTCAAATGCCAAACACAGAAGGAACCCCTCAAAAAGAGATGAATGACCTCAAAGACCTCTGCCATACATCAGCCCAAAATATAGAGTATATCATGGTTTTCAAGAAGAATTTTCTGGTTTAAGACAGTAGTTTAATGAGATATCTAAAATCACTTTTGACACAGGGTTGAGCCCCATGGTCCAAGTCAAAACCCCAAAGCTCACCTCACCCGTTGTGTCTGTGATAAGCAAGAAAAGCTCATCAAAAAACTCCGGACTGCTGAAACATGAAGCAGGGCTGTGGTTTTTAAGTTTAGAGCTTTCTTTTTATTGAATCCTTACCAATTAAAACAGTTCACCAAACTTCAACCCGAATACAGTGAAGTGAAGAACCTCCACCACCGGCGTTTGCTGCCGAGGTTCAGGAACCTGCAGGAGCAAAGTCCTTCATCAGCTCTTTCCTCACCCAGAGAAACCTGCTTTTTTTTTTTTGAAACTGGATTAGGGTGAAAGCCAAACCGACCCACAAAAGACCAACTGTGTCACACGACAAACATGTGAGCACCTTCTGAAATGCTTGGAGCCCACAGAAAGTCACGGGATGTTTGCACAATGGTACCAACCTCAGCTCAGCCTGTGCCCTCGTGGCACTCGATCACGTATGTACAGTTTGAGCTTTTCTGTAGAGGAATATCTACTTTTTTTACAACAAAAAAGCAAGATTTTTCCTGTGCAAACCTCACCCCTACCACTTATAAATAAGATGAAGTTATCCCAGGGCACACTAACCTTTGCTCTCATCTTCTCTCTTCTCCTCTGCAGGGATTTTTTTTCTTTCCTAGTTTCACTTCCTTTTTCTGTCTATTCCACTCCACCTCCTGATTCCCCATCACTTTCATCCCCAGATTTCACCTTCTCCTTCAATTTTTTTTGCCCTGTAGGTTTGCCCCCTAAAAAAACCCAACAAATTTCAGTCTCTTTCATCTTACCTATCACTGCCTGGGACCCCACTTGCACCTTCATCCCATCCAATTTACCATCTCCGGAGCTTCTAGTGTGCCCTCAGCTACTTGCAACCTAATCAAATGCTCAAAACCACTACTTCATCTTCACTTTATTTTCAACCGTACAGATACCACCAAAAGAACTGCTCATGTTTCTTTTAATTTGTTGCTCCTTTGCAGATTTTTCTTCCACCTAGATCTTCTCCTGACTAACTTACACATTCGTGTCGTGCTCCTCTCAAGAGCAAAAAGGAACTCTGCCCAAGGTCTCTCTACCTCCAGTATCAGTTTTTTCCCTAGAAAACAAGTTAAATTTTCCCCCTCACATACATACAGAGAATTTAATCCATCATCTATCTTTAATCTAGCCCCATCACCTCCGAATTAAATCCCACCCTATTTCTTTAGTATCACCATGGCTGACTCAGTAGTCAAACCTCAACTAAGTCAGAACAGAACATCCCACAACCGTTTTCTGCTCTCTCAGTTACGGTAGATAACACCCTGTCACCCACAATTTGCAACCCAAGTATTCCCTGCATCTCTGCCTTCTCCCTTGTTGACCACATCCAGCAGGAAAAATGCTGGACCACATCAAGGGCAAGCACAACTCACTTTCCAAGCTAAGTCCATCCTACTCTGCTGTAGCTGGCACCACTCACTGGAAACAATTTTGCTGTCATTTACAGTAGTAAAATAGTTCTGGGCTCCCCAGTTCAAGGACAGGGAACTGCTGAAGAGGGGACAGCAGAGGGCTCCAAAGATGGAGCATCTCTCTTTGGAGAAAAGGCCGAGGAACTTGGGTCTTTCTAGTCTGGAGAAGAGAAGGCTGAGGAGGGATCAACACCTAGAAATACTTCATGGATGGGTGTCAGGAGGATGAGGTCAGTCTTTTTCCAGTGATGCCCAGTGAGAGGACAAGAGGGAACAGGCACATACTGGAACATAAGAAGTTCTACCTAAACAAGAGGAGGAACTTCTTCAATTTGAGGGTGGCAGAGTCCTGGAAGAGGCTGCCCAGAGAGGTGGTGGAATCTCCAACTCTGGAGACATTCCAAACCCACCTGGACATGTTCCTGTGCAACCTGCTCTGGGTGGACCTGCTTTGGCATGGGATCTCCAGAGGTCCCTTCCAACTCTTTCCACTCTGTAATTCTGTGACAACAGATTCATTTTGCTTAAATAATGTTTAAATAAAAGCTGAGGACAGGGAAGAAACTTGCCCTCAAAGAGACATCCAAACAAAGTGCTGCCATCTCCTACCTGTTCTAGTAAAAGCATCCTAAATGTCACAAGTTCTCTCTACTGAAAGAGGGAAAGGTACCAGAGACCATAAACACAAACAGAACATACAAACAAACAACTGTAGTTTGTGATTTAATACACAGAGCACTGCAAATCTAAAAGTTGTTTCTTCTGGCCAGGAAGGAGCTGGTCAAAACTAAGCTACAAGTTACTTCTGGAAGGACAGAGTGATAAGAACAGAGAAAAGTAAAACCCAAGGAAGATTCTGAGCAGCAAAAGTAATACTTTATGTTGATGTGTAAACTATCAGGATTTTATTTGCAAAAGGGTAACACGTCTGGAGAGAAAAGCAAGTTTTCAGGAATTCAGTCTTCGCATAAAGAGTCCTTCACATAAATGGAACTATCAATCAAGTTCAAAGACTGTCCAACACACCAAAAAGCAATATTCTAAGCATGCTGTAAAGCAACTAAAAATGCATTCTGCTGCTAAAAACAAATTAAAACAAATGCAAGCCACAAACATACTGGTAATCTCTTGCTTCCAAGCCCTTAATTTTCCTCTAGCCTCATAAATCTGTTTTAATACAATTTCTATTTGAGAATACAAGCCCCACAAAGCAAGCACGCAGCCTCAGAAGAAGTACAAACAGTCAGGCAAGAGGTTTACTGGGGCCTTCAAGATGAGTTTTGGGGTTGTCTATCTGCAAAGTGTCAACCTACAAATTCACGCTGCCAGCTCCAGGGAAGGCACAAGCACCCAGCATTCCTCCACAGAGCAGAGAAGCACCTCACAGCTCAAAAGTGTGGCTTTTTATAGTCTTGACAGCGCAGCACAAAGAACCACCAGCAGCTGAGGTACAAAAGCCTTCACATCTTACTGCTGACCTCCACCTCCTACATCAAAACAAGCACATGATAAAAAAAACCAAACAAACAAACCACAAACAAACAACAAACCCAAATCCACTAAAAAACCAGCCTTTTGTAATCATCTGGTGGCAAGTATCAGCTACAATACTCCAAGATTTCTCAGGAACCCTGAGGGGCTCTAAGTTCAGGTAATGCTTCCCTGGCATCCACCTCTCATTTTGCAGAAGCTCAGCCTGCAGAGGTTTTTCAAGGTGTTAACAATCGCCTCTCCTTCCAGCTTACAAAGCAGCTCACAGAGGACTCAGGAAAGAAATTAAAGGGTCTTGGATATTTCTTTCAGTCCAAGCTTAAATGCAGCTGAAACAGGCCTTGGTCGGGTGTTTTTAGGTTCTCATTTAAAATGTGTATGCTGTATTTACAGGTATTTCCAGTTTACAGTCGGTAAAATACCTGTAACAGCAGTAAAGCAGAAGCTACTTTTACATCTTTACTTGGGGATGGTCCTAGTGAACAAAATGGTTTTTAACTAAAACAAAAGGTATCTTACTCAACAGACTTCTGCGATTATTAGTCGCCAAAACATACATGTTTAAAAAAAACAACAAAGCAAACAAACAAAACCCCCATTCTTACCAAATCTGCATCTGGGAGTGGAGTTTATTCTTCCCTAAAAGCCAATGCTCCGCAGGCTCCCCAGATCGCCCTAGAAATATGTATTTTTGATGTTGCTTTTCTCCACATACCAGCAGATTTTACAAAATTCCCACCTTGATTTTAAAAACTACCACTGCAGGACAGATGTCAGCTGGGGTGATGAGCATCCCCAACACAGAGCCAGAATTCAAACTGGAGAACAAGCTGGGAGGGAGACAGCTACCTGGAGAGTGCAAGTGTTCTAAGAAAACACTGCCTGTGAGAAACTAAACATGGGCCAATTTGACAATGTAACTGTCAAAAAGCGAGGGGAAAAGCAAATACCAGATAAGGCAAGAGCTAAGGGGACAAAACTCACAGGCCAAGGAACAGGAGAGAGTCAGCCACAAGTCCACAGGCTGCAGGTTTAACACACTCACCCAGGACTTTGAAAACTAGACTGAGCAAGGCTGTAAAACATCCCTCTTCAACTGAGAAGGTGGACGAGGGCTGGATAACCCAAGAAAATTCAAACAGAAGACCCATGTACAAAGTAACACTCATCATTATGTCCACAGAAGCCCAGAAGCAGCCCAGCTCTGCCTTACTCACTTATCTGGAAGTCTACACTCGTAATTTTCACCCTCTCGCGCTGCCTTTGCTAGTTCTACAAGGATAATTAAATAAATCCCAGAGGTCACAAGGTAAGGCTAAAATTCGCAGTAATTAATCTGCTCAAATTGTTAACTCAGTCTGATATTCCTGACGTGGCGAACGAATCCTGCGATGAGCTTAAAATTTCTCAAGTGAAAGAATATTTCAGCACATGCCAAGCTACAATCAACGTTTCCTTGTCATTAAGACGCCGCAAGGGCTGAAGAACTGCCAGCGTGTCCAGGGTTGTAGCTGGGAGATAGGCACCTTCCCTGAAGTACAGTAACATATGTGGAAAAAAAAAAAAAAAAAAAAGAAAAAGAACAAAACAGACAAGAATAACAAAGATAAAAGCTTTTGACCTTTGCTCTGAACCGAAAAAACATGAATCAGCAGAAGCAGGCAGCAGTTTCTCCACTCTTTAACGTGCACCTCAAAATATTTACGACAGTTGTAGTTATTAAACATCACGTTCATGGGATCTGAGAGCAAGATTCTCCTCTGTTACCCCCAGTATTTGCTCACGTGGGGTCTGATTTGCTCCCACCAGCTCCATCCCACCCTACGGCGAGCCAGCACCGTAGCTGGACACCTCCTGGATCCAAAGTTACATGCACCCTGTCAAATGGGAATAACTTGGGAATAACAGCTACATCAGGGTCTTCAAAAGATGAGGTGGAATCCCTGGGATCTCAACTTGCTGGGAAAGAATGGGAGAAAGGCATGAGAACTTAAACAAACTGGGAACAGAGGCAAGGAAACATGCGTGTGAAGGATTTCGAGCAGAAGACACCAACAGACCCTTCAAATGCCAGAAGTTTCTCTTAGTCTCGTGCACAGGTGGACTTGCTAATCAGAAAAGCCTTGAGCCCTCTCCTTAATCAGCTTTCTGAGGACTAAAAAATATCCCTGTCGTTAGCCTTCTCAGGCCCGTGGGTTTGTTTCTCCCCTGCCCAGCACTTCCCTCGCTTCTTGCTGCTAACCTCCAGGAATCTCTCCTTCCACGCAGGAGAAACCACCTGGGCACGGCGTGTGCCAGCATATGCAACATCTGCTCCTCAGGCTTAATGAGAGTGAATCAGCTTCCAAAAGGGACAAAGCACAGGGTCAAGAAATTAAACCTTTAAGCTGCTGATGAGCAGCACAGCCGCCTGCTCCTGCTACCGGGAGCAATCCTGCCTCACCTGACGGTTCTGCTTTCTCAGTCCCCTCAGTACCGCTACCAGAGGGATGGCAGCAGATTCCTCATCCCTTGGATGACCTGTGTCTTCTCCTTCCAGTAACCACGTGGTAGATAAACCTAGTACCAGGACAGCATCTATTGCTTGGCTGCTCACTCTGCTCCTTAACATTTCCCCTGTCCCCGAAGGAATGCACACAGAAAGCGAGTTCTCGTGGGATGGAGGGTGAGCATGGCTTGCCTGCTCCAGGGAAACCCTGGAAGATACTCCCTGCCAAAGGGAAGAGGGAGAAGAGCTGAGGTGCCTGCTCTTCTTCCATCTCTGTTCTCCTAGGTTCGAGGAAACCCTGGGAGACACTCCCTGACAACGGGAAGAGGGAGAAGAGCTGAAGTGCCTGCTCTTCTTCCATCTCTGTTCCCCGAGGTCCCCTCACCTCCAGCAAAGCACAAATCCAAAGGGAGAGGGAGTGCACCACCCCCTCATTTTGGAGGTGAGGGAGCAAAGCAAATACCTCTCCGTTGGAAGAGTACAAAGCAAGGACTGTGCGTATATCCAAGATGCCTGTTGCATTCCTTCCAACAGAAAGGAGAAGTCCCATTTCATTCCCCCTCCCAGGGGACAGGTGATGGGGAAGGGAAGATGAAGCACAACAATCATCATCTTCCCACTGGAGAGGACACGGGTAGCAGAGGGGAAGCCGGGTAGCAGCCATCTCTTCCATCCTTCCTAGCTGAAGATGAGAGATCAGAAGGGTGTGTGTGGCAGGGAGGCAGTGGACACAGAATTGCTGTTCTACCCTGCTCCTTCTGCAAGAAGGATGTGTATCTTGGGGGAAAGGGGAGTTTAAGGCAAATATCCATCCTCACCCACCCTTTGTTTAGGACAAGGAAAGCATAAGTGAGCAGGTTCTCAGTCACCTTCTCTCTCACTTTCTGCTTTGTGTGTCAAGAACTGAGAAGATGTCCAGACCTCCCTTCCTCGTGTCTGTTTAATGTGGCTGTGAATGCTCAGATCCCACCTTTCTCCAGGTTTATGGGCAATGGGGCAGGAAGGAGCAAGAGAGAAAGATGCCCAGTTCCCTTTGCAACTGGAAGTGGCCGAAGAGGTGTTCAGTTTGCCCTTCTCCCATGTCAGACTCAGAAGACACAGCATACAACCCTGTAGGTGCAGGGGACAACCCCCCCCAAATACAGCCTACAGCTCCATGTGTGTGAGACAACCCCCAAATATAGCCTACATCCCCATGGGTGTGTGAGACACCCCCCAGAAACAGCCTATAGCCCTGTGTGTGTGAGACACCCTCAGACACAGCCTACAGCCCAGGGTCCCCTCTCCCTGAGAGCCATTTGTCCTGTATCCCTTATCCCCAAGAGCA
>VXBW01000689.1:0-10878 GCA_013400375.1 Thinocorus orbignyianus | reverse complement strand
GGCGGGGGTGGAGGTGGGGGCGGCCGCTGCTATCCGACATCGGCCCCAACGCCCACCCGGCCCGCTGGCGGCCGCCGCTGGCTCCAGTGAAGGCCAAGTTTGGGAGGCTGAGGGCGGCAGTGGGGAGCGGGGGACCCTCCTGCCCCGCCGCAGGAGGCTGAGGTGTTGGCTGAGAGCAGAGCATCAGGCGAACCTGCTCCTGCAGAGGCCTGGGGGTGCCGTTGTCCATGGGATGGTGACATACAGTCATAGAATCGTCGTCCAGGCCAGAAGGGACCTCCAAAGGGCATCTCCTTCAACCCCCTTAAGTCGCAGGGACACCCCCAACTAGCCCAGGTTGCCCAAGGCCTCATCCAGCCTCACCTGGAATATCTCCAGGGAAGGGGCCCCAACCTGTCCCAGTGTTCCACCACCCTCAGAGTAAAGAGCTTATTCCTAATACCCAATCTAAATCTGCTCTTCTCCAGCTTTCTCTGCAGCTTTTTAACCTTGTGTCAGGAGAGCACATGTCATCCAGTACCATTAACCAGAATTAAATTTTAAGTAGCTGTGCAGGTAAAGCTAAGAAACATATTGCTGATGTCAGTGAAGAGTGGAGAACAGATGATGCCTCATGGGGTGATGTTTGAGGAGACTGAAGGAGATGGATTTTTGAGAAAGAGAATAGTGACTATTACCTTTTAAGTGGAGAGCCAGGGAAGGCTGAAAGCCTAGCCTCCAGGTGATGGGCATCACCTTAAATTGTAGTTGTCTGATGGCCTCTAGGCTGACCCTTGTGATGCTGCTGAGGGTTAAGAGTGGATAACAACACCATGGACAGGAAATCCATGAGCCTTGGATGATGTTCACAATGGGACAGTGTGACCTATTGGTAGTATTTATTTTAAACTATGCAAATCTGAGGTCTGATAACTGACAGCAGAGTTACATGTGGTGTCTTGCAGGTTCATGCAGATAACAGTAGTTTAGAAACAGAACTGTGGAGAGCTATGATGCAGACAATTTGCTTTGTGTTATCAGTTGCTCTTTGATTTGACCGTGGTTACGAGAATGCTAACTTAGGCAAACCAGTGCTTTCTGCTTGTAGTTTAGTAAAGAATGCAATTTCAGGTGTCAGATAGCAGCACAGGGGTAAGTGCCTAAAGATTTTGAGGAGGCAATAGGATAAAAACTCCTGGAACTCATGCTGGTAATTCAGACTCCATTAATTTGAGATTAGCGTCCTACTTTTCTGTAAAAATGAAAAAGAAAAAAAAAATAAATAACGAGGCAAACCTCTAAACTGTCAAGGGTTGACAAACTATACTGAACGTGATAAGAAAATCCATGTTGTGTGATGGATTCCATTAGAGTTAATTGTGTTTTCTTTCAGTGGCCTGGCACCATCAGCACTAGGCATTTGGATTTGTTTTTCTTACCAGCAGCTCAGCTGACCTGGAGTCCAGTTTCTTTGAAACATGAAGTTGTATTTCTCTAGCATTTGGGATCATGTCTTAACATAAAGATTTTGGGATGATGGCAGTATCACCCAAACTACTGATCAGGAATGGAAGTGGTCATTTTGCCCAGTTACACTATTTATAGATACACCTACTGGTTTTCTTTGTCACTGAGTGGGAAGATGTTAGTTGGCTTCCATGTAGTATTTTTAAGCGTGTACTTAGGGTTTTTTCTGAAGATATCGATAAGAACAGTTCCAAGTTCTTCACTGCCATTTGCAGGCTTACCTGAATGTTCTATATGCTGTAAAGAAAAATAACTTAATTAGAAATCAGAAATAGCACACAGTTTCCAGACAAATTTACCCAGTCTGTGGATGTCTTTCCTTACAATGCCCTGGAAACAGACAGAGCCCTCAAAGTGGGGTTTCTTGTTCATGTGGCAGCTAGTGGCTTGCTGGTGCTACTTGAGGAATATTTGATCCCAGCTCTCTGCCACCTGCCATCCAATTGCTCCAAGAGAGAGAAATGTCAGCGTCGACCTGCACTTTCAGCAGAAGTTAGTAGTTAATTTCTTGCACCTTGCTGTTTTGGAGTGCTGGAGGCTGGTGCTCCCTGGAGGGTCAGAATGATGGATGCTATGGCTGTGACCTGCAGCTGGATAGCCTGACCACCCAGGTGCAGGTGGGAAAAAGGGAGCTCGATGTGCCTCATGCTCACCTGGCACAGAGACCCCAGCTGGGAAGGTTGAACAGGGTAGCCAGAAGTTGTCAAATACCCCGGTTTGGTGTGTGAAATGCCTTGTTGGAGTAGTCCGTTGCAGACATTCCGGGTAGCCTCTATGGAGAACTTGACCCAGAATACTCTAGCACCCCACTGATGCAAACCGGAAAAAATCCCACTGAAGGCAGAAGTTTCTGCTCAGTGCTGTGTGTATGGGACAAAAAATAGACTTGCAGAGATATGTAATGTTTGTATCTAAGAAGAAAAACATCTAGAGGGCGTGCTGTAGCAGGTATTTTGAATCACTGTCATGTGGGTTTTTGTTCTAATAACGACATCATGATATGACGAACTCAGGGAAAACAATAAACAGCCTTTTTACTCTTACAAGATTTCTCTCTGTAGGTGGCTAACCTGAGCAATTGCTTTGCAGTGACTACAGAAACAGAAGTTTAATGCAAGCACTGCGGTGTATTTAAAGAGCAAATGTGTAACTTCACCACAAGGGAAATCTTTTTGCTATAATTTCATGGCTTCCTCTTGCGTAATGAGCAAAATTAATAATATTGGAGCTGGGGGGCCCAATTCTGTCCTAACTAACAGTGGTATTTTGCAGGTGCAAGTTCATTGACTTCAATAAATAGACATAAACAATAGAGCTGAATGTGTCTGGAGAGTAACAGCAGGCAAAATAGATTTACATATTAAAAAACCTACATGTAATGAATTTTATTAATTTTTCAGAGTAGAATGGTTTCCTACCCTAAACGTATCAAAGGCTCCTGCAGGAACCTGCAAAGGAGATTCTCTCTCTTTTTGGGATACAGTGCTATCTCAGGTTCTGGCTGTTAGGACTGGGAGTATTTCAAGGGAGTGCTTTGTGATGAGCAACAGGTGTGACTGATGACACCAAAATCTGAAATCTTGTGGAACAGGGGTAACACTGACAGCAGCGTAGGCTTTCTCTGAGCAGCAGTAACTTTTAGGGCTGCCACTATCCACAATTCTCCCAGCGGTATCGTGTTTAGTGAATTGCACGTAGCAGTCATTGTCTCTAAACAGAAGTACCAGTTAATCATAAAATTAGTGAAAAGTGGTCTTGCTGGATGCAGACACTGACCATGTAGCCTCTATGTTGGTGGCTCTTTTTGTAACTGGTGGAGTGAAATAAGGGCTCAGTTCTCATACTAAAGCGGGTTTCTGACAAGGTCAACTGAATTGTGATCCAGATGTACCTCTTAGGAGTGGTAGGGATATTCAGGTGTAGGTCACTGTGTTATCTGTCCAAAGTTAGGCAAGGTGAACCCTGCTGTACAAGCTTCTTGCATCTTAGCAAGGATGAAAATCCCCATTTGGCTTACAACCTTCACCATTGTAACATAAATTACATGTAACTCATCACAGTAACTTCCACAAGCTCTTTTTATTCATTTTTAACTAGAAATTGTGTCTGGCAGGATTGGTTGCATCTGGGGTTTTTTAGGCTGACCTTTTGTTCCAAAGCATTTACAAAAGTTACTGTCAGGGATTTGGAAGAGATTCTGCTTGACGTGCATTTTGTGTGAGTGAGTTATCCATTACCACGTGAACAAATACAAGTTAAGCGACATTTGTGATAGGAAGACAGTAAATTCACCTTGGTTTCTTGCTGTAACAGAAAATTCTGATGTGATTTTCTGTGTTATGAGGAGTCTTTCAGAAGCAAGTTCAGATTTCTTAATTGAATGGTGAAATAGATCCCTAGAAGCCTGTTGAATCTGGCAAGTTTCACGTAGGACTTTAAACTTAGTGATGGAGCTTCCCTGAGAGACAGTTGACACACTCAATACAGTCAGAAAGTAAAGGCTTAAATATTTTTTCCTCTCCCTTGTTTTGCCATTTTGAAGAAAAATATTTATACTAAGCTATACTAAATATTTATATATATACAATGGCCAGGTGGTTATAACTTCCATGCTAAAGTTAAAAGATAAAAAGCCTTTGTTTTGGTTAAGCACTAAGCATGTGAATGATTTATTTGGTAAGCTACATAAGTACGGTGAGAAAATAGTGTACAAAACCAGTGCATGAGGTACTGGATGGATGGGTGTAATGAGTGTATGAAGTACATCATGGACAAACTATGTAATGAACTATTTAGGTGAGGGTATTATGTTTACCCAGTTATCAGAATTTCCCCTGTCCCTCTCTGGTAAACCAACTTTCTAGTGACCTTAAATTTCAGAAGCAAATTCTATTCTCATGGTCCTGTCTTAAGCAAATGCCTACAGAGTACCTTCTTATATTCAGTAGTCCTTATACACTGAAAGACAGGTGGAGTAAATTGATCCAACCATTTATGTTGCTCACATGCTTTCTAGCAGTGTTCTTAAATTGAAGTGGATGTGAGTGCCATGTTTTGTGCTGGACAATTCAGCATTGTCCAGATGACAGGAATTTTCTGATCTTGCTTACCTTATCGTGGCTTACAAGTTTTGTGGTGTGCAGCTACTTGATCACCAATCTTGGGTAAACTGGATTAGGGGTGAGTGTGAGGATGCTCCATTCTGTCTACATCCTGCTGATTTTCGTTATGGGTCATATTAGTTTTTTAGGGATACAGATAACTTCTTAAGTAGCAGGGCAAGCATCACCAGCTTCTGAGTTGCCTAAGCAATTAGGCAATGGTTTAGTGACTTGCTGTTGTAGTTTAGGCCGAACTGGCCAATGATGGATGACTGATGCTCCTGCATCTTAATTGTTCTTATTCCATCTAAAATATATTTTGATTGCTTGAGTGTATTTGCCATCAGGTAATCTGCAGCCCTGAACAGAGAACTATCCTGAAACCTGTATAGATTTGACAAAAGTTTACAGTATGTTAAAATGTTGATGGTTGTGCTGGTGGTTTGGTTTTTTTGGAACCTGGATATTCTGAAGTTTTGGTATAGTAGAAATGTTCATTTTGTTCCAGTACTTGTCTTTTGGTTTTTTTTTGTTTTGTTATCCAATTATCACATGTTAATATGCCTAAATCATACCACATCTTTGCAGTCATACATAATAAAGCTTTGTCCTGGAAATCTCAGAGGAAGGCTGCAGTCAGTCTTGTGGTATAAATATTTTTACAATTCGGAGGATAATTGAGTTACTTAAATAATCCTTTAGAATTAAGGTGGAGATACATGTATATATTTATATACGTGTGTTTGTGTACTCAAATATATACATTAGTAAAGTTATTCAATCTAGATAAAAAGAGATTTCAGTCTGTACACACAAAACTAGCTGTGGCTTGGACTGCATTGCAAGTGATAATTACTGGGGTTTTATGGGACTACTGTGTGCGAATAAGAGAAAGCAGAAATCCATATTCTGTTTTTTTATACTCAATCAAATGAAAGGAAAACAGAAGGAGACCCAAGGGTCCTGTACAACCTACTTCTAACAGGTAGCAAAGGAAAAAAATTTAAAAACCTTCTGGCAACTCCAGCAGATCTTAGTGGGTCAAAGTACTGAAACCAATGAGGTTTTCCCTGTGCGAAGATAACTGGGGGACTTTGGTCCTGACGGGGCATCAGTATGTTGCCCTGTGAGCTTAAGAACAAAAACACCAAAAAAAGATACTGAATAAATATGCAATATTTGAAATGGTTAAGGACTCTATTAAAAATATATGTAATGATTTATTGTTTCAGGGGGAGGCCAAGTATGCTTCTGAATAGATCAGAACTTCTTTTCTAATTTAAGATTTGGATAGATCATCTTTCTGCAGTACAGAATGCAGCTAGCTTTAAATAAAAGAGCTTATCTACAGAAAATAGTTCAGCTGTGAAAGGAGAAAGGAGCTCCTGTAGAACTCTGTTGCTGTAGCTAAAGTCTTGTTTACAAGAGATGGATTCTGTGTTCTCTTTTCCATAGTAGCCACCACAAAAATTAAGGTATGTGTACTTTAAGGCTTTAGCTTTTGAACATGGTTGGTAGTAACTCCTGCTTTTGGTTTGTGGAACTGATCTTGAAGAGTCTGTTTTAAAAGAAGGTATTTGTGCAACATCTAATGAACTGACTACAGAAACAGAAGATGGCCACGATGATGAAGTAAGTTGCTAAACTACAGGATTTTTGAATAGGTGGATCTACACATCCTCTGTACCTCAAAAAATATAAACAACAGATAATTAATGTTCCTAAAGGTCCAGGTAGCAGGAAGGGAGGTGAGAATCATCTTAAAATGTTTTTTTCTGCTATACTGACTCCATCAGTAATAAACTGCTCTTCACAGTGTTTTAGGAACTCCACAAAGGCATTCTCCCTCCAAGGATTCCATTAAAGAAGCCAAAATGTGGAGGGTGGTGGCAAAGGTCCTGCCAAGGGCCAAAGTCCCCAGAGGCAGGGCGTGCTGCTTGCCACCAGCGCAGAAGGGCAGGACCCTGCTCACTGGGACTACTGGACATCGCCAGCAGGACATCGCTGCTGCAAAGCTCCGTGCCCCCCGGCCACTCAGCATGAACCCAGGGATCCAGAAGGTGGAAGCTTTGGACTCAGGTCATTTTGTCCGGGTAGAGTGGGAGGACGGGAGCGAGAGCCGCTACCCCTGCGTCTGGCTGAGGGACAACTGCCAGTGTCCCCACTGCTTCCTGCAGTCAGCCAGGGCGCGCAGGCTGGTCTTTGAGGACCTGGATGTGAACATCGTGGTGAAGGAAGTCGCCCTGGCAGATAGAAAAAAGGTACTTGAAGCAAACCTCCACTCTGCCTCTCGTGAGACCTGCCTAACAATGCTTGTTAATCTGTAAATTGGAGATAGTCCCAGGTTATACTTTAATCGCTGTTCGTTTATCCAAACCCTACCCTAACTTGCAAAGCTTTTAGTAATAATTGCAATTTGGGAAACGCAGATCTTAGCATCTTTATATGAAACTTCACTGAATAGATATTATGCAGAGAGCACAGCAAGCCAGGGCTTTGGATTTTAGAATAATAGTGCTTTTTAAAAGTCTGCTGTTTTCTTCATCACCTCATGCTTGAAAGAAAATACAGGCAATCCCTACACTTATAATTACACTTTCATGTATGTCTTTTTTTGTCCCTTTGCTCTGTAAGAAAAGCAGATGGCAAGCTGATGATGACCTTAATCCACAACAAAAATACACATTTAATTAGCTAATTTCCAATGTGCAAAAGACTTCATCTTAGAGCAAGTGCTCAAACCAGTTGAACCCAGTATCAGAGTTGACCTAGTTTCTGTGCCTGATCTGTATTAGCCTAGTCTCCATTAACATTTGTTCATGAAAAAGTGAGTGTTATTGGGCAAGAGGGGACAGAAACTGCCATCCCTATGAATTTTAGTCTTTCTTGCCGTATATGAACCTAACACTTTATTTAGATTTTATAGGTTTTCTTGAAAACAGTACATGACTCCCTTAGTATATGAACTCACTTCCTTCATTTTACAGTTAGGGAAGTGTTAAACACGTTAAAGATGCAGCAGGCAACCCTTTGGCAGCTGGGACAGCCCCGCTGCAGAGTGAGTTTGCAGAGGTTGACTCATGCAGAAATGCAGCTCAGGGTCTGCATTCAGGAATTCTGGGCTCCCAAGTTGATTGTTTGTTGCCAAAATTAATGCTGTGTCAATTCATGCTTTGAAGAGGCATGTATTACCATAGTAGAGAGTTTAACTGCTTCCACTTCTACTCAGGAACTGATGAAAGTGCAGCACTAAACTGACACTGGTGTTTTACTGTCACGTGAAAGAGCAGAATTATGTGAAATGGGAATTGATACCTACTCAACAGCTTTGAAAATTCAGCTGAGGGTGTGTGCCACACTGAATTGTTTTGGTTCATGACAAACAAAGCCATATGCTTTATTTCCATGTTTTTTTCAGGAATTAAAAAAAAAATGCCTTTATAAAAATGTATTTGAAAGAGGGGAGACTTTTTCAAAACTAGGAGAGGGATTTCTCGCCTAGCATTTCTTTTTCTGCCTGTCTTTCTTGTCCTTTTTCTTTCTAAACAAGCTGTCATTGTTTTGGAAGATTTTTTTTGCTCTCTTCTGAGTTGTGGTGAAGCGCTCTCCCCAGTGATACGTGCCAGCTTCTATGATTCTCCTCTTTCTGCTAAGCACAGCTCCTGCAGTGAAAGCAGCCCACACAAAATAGCAAATTAGGTCATGAGTTCATGTCAAAATGACCATATATAAAAGGTATCAGAATTTGGATGATGTTCAGGTTGGGTTTTCATTACTTGTTTGCTGTTACATTCCAGGGAAGGTTGAACTGTGATACTGATCTAAGTATTACAATTTCTGAACTTTCTAAGGATTTTTTTGTTGTTGTTCTGGGTGACTTTTTTTTTTTTATTTTTTTTGTTCTAAAGTTATCTTTCATTTTATATTGGAAGATCTCTATTATATGGCCTGATGAACACGCAAGTGAATACGAAGCCGAGTGGCTGAAAAAACGATGCTTCTCAGAAGAAGCCAGAGCAGAGATGCGAGAAGATTTATTTTTACCAGGTAGGAATCAAAACCCCTTTTGTCATGCTAGTTCAAATGTGAGGGGTCTGACGCTGATGGCCCGGACTAGAGGTCCCTGCATGAGAACCAAGTCAACCCAGCTGGAGCAACCGCTCTTGGTGCCCAGTGCTAGGCTGAACCCGTGGTTACGCTTTCCCTCCTCTCAGTTCAGGAACCCGTGGATACTCTTTCCTTGGACCTGACAGAAGTTCAGCTGGTTGGGCTATATTTGCTTTCCTAAAAGTCTTTTTTTTCCAAACACAGTTAGTAGGTCTCAAAACTGAGCCTTGTGGACCAGCAGTGGTCTGCATGACAATGCAACTGAGCGTGTGTGCTCTTTAAATTATTTACATTTTTATTTTTAGAAAATTGTTTAGAATTGCAAGGGAGTTAGAACTGAAATTAAAAATCCTCCCTTTCTGTGTCCCTCTGTTAAAAAGTAACTGTGTAGAATGGCAGTGTCTGATGCTGAAGTTCAGGTTGTGTTTGCTCTGCATCCCACACTTAGTTGACTGTCTTTTGGTCATGGAGCATTTTGTGCAACCAGCAGTGTAACATTACCCCGTACAAATCACTCACCCTTTTCAGCGAACAATTAAACCCACTCGTGATGCACATCATCATTTCTCTGGCAGCCTTTCAGGCTGTGAGCATGAAATGTGTGAAAACTTGCAAGATTTCTGCCGTTGCTCTTGACAGTGTTCCTGTGAGATCTGATGTTGCAGAAGGTTGTGGATCTGTGTTCTGAGTTTAGATCGTTATCTGTTAAAACAGGGTATTACTTTAGGAAGAAGAAACTAGAGGCAGGCTGGATGGTGTGAAACTCAGATCCAGGTATCAGTTTCCTCAGAGCTCAGCAAAAGGCAAACCTGCAGTTAGTTTATGCTCCTTTTTTTCAGGGTGTTTTTTATTCTGACAAAGAAAAGAAAGTTTGTTTGGGTAAGTTTTTTGCCATGAAAGATGAGAAATGGGAAAATGGTGGCCCTAGGTATCTCCTGCAGCTGACCTTTGGTACTTCAAGGACAACTGAAGGGGCCAGTTGTCTTTCAGTTTCTGCAGGTCAAATATTCCTGAGCTCCTAGCATCCGTTTTCCTAAACAAAAGTAATTTTTTAAGATTCAACCTTTTATATCTGGCTTAAAACAAGTGATGAGTAACATTTCCATTCATTTAAGTGGATCGAATAACAGACTCTTTGTAGTTTGGAATGGAATTGTTTTCCCCCAGTGATATAAAAGTTCGTGTCTGCTTTAGTTTTGGCAAGAACACACCACACTGCTTACAACGTTTGGAACATTGGGCACATTCCCAGAATGAACGTAGTGAAGATGCAAACCTCGTTCAGGGAAAGTAGACTTGATTTCTTAGGTAGCAGGAATTCTTGTTTGGGATAAATGAAGATGCTGTGGAAGCTAGCAAGATGTGTTTTAGCCTTTGAGAGGATGCAAGTGAATGTAAATTGGAGGTTGCTCTAATTAATGCACAGACAAATTAGTCTAGATGTCGGTTTATGTTTATTAGCAAAGGTATCTGTAAATGAGGTTTCAGTATTTCAGATATAATGCTATTTTTCCCCCCCTTATGAAGCCTAAGTGGCTGTGATTTGCCTTTGTACTCACACATTTACACAGTGCTTACTCTCAGCATATGCTTGTTTCAGAGGCCAGTTCTCCCCTCTCTCCCCTCTGTCCAGTGAAACCATCTCGGTAAAATACACAACAAAAAAATGTTTTATTCTTTGGGCAATGCTTTGGAAAATTCTGTTTTCCATGGTGGATCTGGAGAAATATGTTTATAAAAGTGACACTAGATAAGGGCCTATGTTAACTTTGGCTTTGTTCACTGTCATTTTGTTCTTCTTCATATTCCCAGAGAAGATCTGGCTTGTTAATGGTGGATGGCTTTTCCCAGCTCTTCTCAGGTTTCAGTTGCGAAACCAGCCTGTGGTTATAAAGCACATGAATTTGTTTGCTGGCTCTTTAAGACCTGTTTCTCATTGCGTATTGGAGTTAAGTTTAGAATTCACTTCCTTCTGGTCAAGGGAGTTACACACAGCAAATTACATGCCCATAAGTAGCTAATGATATCCCAGCAGTGTAGTATTACAGACTGTGATACGGAATGCCAGCCCTTCATGTTGGTTCAACAAATGTAAGAGCAAGCTCCCCAGACTGCTGTAGTTAGGGGTTAACCTTCAGCCCTGACATTATCAGAGCTGTGGCCT